>JAPDSC010110255.1:0-36542 GCA_026290005.1 Latrodectus geometricus | reverse complement strand
ATATGATGAAAAATTTGTTTATATTACTAAATTTATAAAATATTTCGTCAACAGATGATAATTTTTCATAAACATACGTATGAATGTTGATTTTAATTAATATTTTAACTTATTGTGTATTTCAATTTTTTTCAACTAATACTTACGATATTTATTTAAATATAACCCAACCCTAAATAATTTTCTTTATTATTTATGTTATTGCACTTTTAACATTCTTTTATATTCATATACTGAAGATGACTTGTTTACCTGTCCATATAAAAATTTATATTCCATTGTCAAGTAAACTTTTATGAGTAAAAATTACGAAAAGTTGTTAAATCTCTGATATACTTAAATGCAGTATATCAAAGACAAACTTTTTTCATGAATTATTTATTTTTAGATACTATGTTTTTTCTGTATGCTTTTTCAGACTTTAGTAATTATAAAATGTTACTTTTTCTTACTTCTAGCTTTCATTTTAATTATTCTTTTTCAATCTTATAGTTCTAAAATTTAAACTCCATAATTAACATTAAAACACAGCTTTTTTGAAATTTAATATTAAAATATTGGATAAAAAAATCTAAATTTGAAAAAATTAATAAAATAACTTTATTTATTTTAGTACTTAAAATTATCTTTAATTTTTCCCTTAGACATATAGTTGTGAATTTAAAATAAAAATTTCAGAATCTGGAAATTTTTTGTGGTTAATTAATAAAATTCTAGCGTGGAATTATAAAAACACATTTGCGTATTCGTTATTAAAAATATTTTTATCAAGAATATGGGGAAAAAATCCCCTGAATAATAAGTTTTTGATACAAAAAAATTAAAATAAAATTTATCATATAATCAAAGTAATTGTAAATTATTTATTCAACAAAAACTCTTTGATCGACATAAAATTATTAAAATATCATTATGAAAAAGTAAAGTCTCATGATTGTTTAATATTCTAATACAGATTTAAAAATTTTTTTCAAATTTCACAACTAAGCACTTTTTCATTCTAATAAGGATTTTTTTTTTTAAAAAAAAAAATTAATAATTTCTCTAAAAGATTTCTATTTTTTAAACTATCCATTATTCTTTTAAACTACAAAATAGTTTTCTATAATTTATTTTCATGATATTTTTTAACATAAAATAGCAAGTCATTAGTTAATGTAGAATAAGGAAAACCTTATATGAATCAACAAATTTTGTTCTAAAGAATTTCGTTAAATTAAATTTTGTTAAAATAAAGCTAATATTTTCTTCAGTAAAAGCTAAAAGCAATATTTTTAAATATTACTATAAATCTTTAATACTTTAACCTTTTAATTCCACAATTCTTTTTATTTATGATAGAATTTCTACAGGAAAGAATTGATACAATATAAGTGACAATCAGGGTGATAACAAAATGAGTCATATTTGATAATATATTTTTACGATATTGAATTAGTTTTCAAATTAGGTAGTATGATAAAATAGTTTTTAATTTATATTTAAAAAGTTTTGAAATGTTAAAAAAAATAAAGTATGATTGATTGATTTTATTTTAGAACACTCATTTATAAATGGAAAATATTTTGACTTCGGTAAAATTTTAATGAATTCCATATTTCCTTAATTCAATGTATAAAATTATTTATAATTATGTTACAGAGGTTTAACTTAAAAATTGAGATTTTAATTTTTATGAAAATGTTTAAAAAGTAACGTACATGATAATATAAGAGTAAAAAATTCTTTAATGGCTTATATTAATGTATTAACATTTCCATGTTTGTATATTTGAATAAATTTATGAATCCCTTATGGCATTAATATAAGAAACATTAAAACATAATTTCCCGTTGTGATTATACAAATTTTTTATTTATACTGTTATTACTTTCTAATTTGTACTTAATTTGTTCATTTTATTTTACTTTATTAAATTTTGTAGTTTTTTATCTTATTACCATTTTTAAGGTCCTGAATGAGTCTATGAGATTAGAAACCAATTGGCTATATATGTGATAGCATAGCTATTGACAGAGACTCTTAGATCTCGGATAAATTTAGGATTAGGCACCAGACTAAGAATAATACTTTATTATCTAGGTTGACCAACTATCACTCTCCATAAACCATACTACTTTTTGGAAATCTCAAGATTTTTAAGCCAAATTGAACTCGTCCAGATAAATTAGAAAGGAAAAATAACTGAAAATAGGTACAGGGATATCAATAAGAAAGAAACATTAAAAAAGATGGAAGAAAAAAAAGGGACGTAAATCTAATAACAAACAGCGGTTAGCATTAAAGGAATATTTAATGAAATTGAAGTAATCCGATGAGAAATTACACTAAGTGATAGAGGATTATCCATACAGTGTTCACTGATTGAGAGATCCCTGCCCTTGTAAAGAATTGCAGTGTCTCAGAAGAAGTTTGGCGCAGCTTGTCCAATTTTGGACCTTGCGCCACAAAACCCAACCAACCAATTCAGAAGAAGTTTGTCATTTAGCTTGTTGCGTCAATTTTTGCTTTATTTGTTAAATATTGAACAATTTGTAAGCAATGATGTACACTTATATATTCCAGTATTTACTTCATAATATAAAATAAATTAGATGGAGGGTTATGTGAAGTAGAATTGAATTTTTATTTGAATAAATTCACTTGAACTACCGAAACTTACACACATATTTTCCTGAGTTCCATTAAAAAGCTTCCATATATTTATAATATTTTTACTGACATTTTATTCTAATTTACCTTATTTAAATTTGTTTGTTTCAAGAATATTTAAAATTTTATGAATTATATTTCAGGAATAATCTTTTGATATAAAATTTGTTATTATATTCAGTAAGAGAAATTTACAAATGTCAATGTGCATTTAGTTCTTTACAATTAATATTATTCATAAATAAAATGTGCATTTCTTATTCAGAATATAACTAAGAAATAACTTTTAAATTGTTAATAGGAGAAAAACTCGAAAATACATCTCATTAGTTAATCAAGATTTGTTTTTGTATACTTAAATATCTTTGAATATTATTTTACTCTATTTTATATTTTACCCGTCTTAATTATAGAACATAATTATGATAATAAAATATATCCTTTAAGAATTTAACCTAATAATATATATCCATTAAAAGAATTTAGCAAAATTTCTTCTAATGGATTTTAATTGTAATTTTTTTCTTTTAAAATTTTCTTTCTTTCAGAATATGCAATTGTTCTTTTTTAAAATAAATTTGACAAATATTATTTAGAATATAGAACTTATTTTACATCTCTGTAAAATAAATATCAACAAGTATGTCATCTGTTTCAATTTACTGCTTTATGCACATAAAATGTTTATTTCTAAATTAGAATATTATAATTATAAGGAGCAACTATTTGATTTATGAGCTATTATTATGGGCTTTTATTTGTGGGTGTTGTCAACGTCCTTCATATTTTAAAACAATATCTATAGTTTTATTTCTTTAAACATGTTATATTCTAAGCGAAATAGGATTTACTTCTTTTATAATCAAATACTGAAAAAATCTATATACTATATGCTTGAAATAAAATTTAATATATTTTTTACGTAATCAAATATTAAAAACTCGATATACTCTAATGCTTAAATTAAAATCTGATATACTTTATACGTAATCAAATATTGAAAAACTCCATTTTCTACAATTCTTCAAGTGTTACCGAGCTACACATTGAGGATGTTATTTAATATTTTATTTATTTTTAGATATGTGCTTAAAATGTTTTGTGACTATTGAATATTTAAATGAAGCCATTTTTGATAACGTTAAATATTTGTTTTCTGTAATTCTGTTAAGGCAGTTGTTTATTGACATATTTTTCTTTTTCTTCACTTAAATCTGATAAATATGTTCCTTGACATATATTTGGATTGAAATTTTCTTACATTTTTTGAATTGTACATGAAGTTTATCAGATTTTCACATATTTATATCTCAATCTCCAAAATTGTTTGAATTCAATTTAAACCATTTCTAAATTTACATTCACTTTAGATTTTCAAACTTTTAATTAGTCTATTAAAGTTATTCGAAATAACTTATGCACTATTAAAGTTATTTCGACTATAGTTTTTCTTCAAAAATAGTGAACATTTTTTTCCGGTATTTTCATTACTTTATATAATTTTATTTTTTACATTTATATGAAAGAAATTAGTTGAATGATCCTAATATAAATAGAGACTCACGTTCTGATTTAGGATGAACATTAATTTTAAAAATAAAAGGGGACTTTTCATTTCATATCAGATCATATTACTTTCATGGTATGTTATATATGATAAACTGGTTGAAGAAAACTCGTTAATAATAAATATGCAAAATACGAAGTAAAATCACACAATTTCAAAAGTTTTTATTACAAAATTAGCAAATTGTTTTCATAAGGAAAACTTTAAAATCAATGAACAGTTACACCATGTCATTTGCTTAAAATAAATTGAAAGAATAATTTAAAATCTGTGTAGTTCTGATACAAACATATATTGCAGAAAAAATTTAAAGGAGTATTTCTAAAAATAATTTAAAAACATTCATGGGAGGGAATATAATGGTATTTTGGGGACATTTCTTGGTACAATAAACGCAATATGAAATTGGAAAATTTAGCAAACTGGACAAAATGTGAATAGAGTGAGGTAAAGATGCTCCTTGTGGTATACAATTTTCTGTTTGTTAATTACCAACTTCTTGCTAAAAAAGTGCATTTTAGAACTTTCTGATTTTAATGAAAAGGAAAATCTATGTAAAAGAGATCTATAAAACTATACTTCTTATGTTTTTCAATTTTTTTATTTTAATTATTTTTTGTTAGTTAGCAGTTGAGCTTTTAATTAAACTATCAGCCTTCTGTTTTATCTTCAATTGTTTCCATACTTTACTTTTATCCTGAAATATTCACGATTGTTAGTACTTGGAGGGAAATTTAATCCATAAGTCTCAGGGAAATTAACTCTCCTCTACAAAATATGAGGAGCGACTATCAAACAAAATAGAAACAAATTCCAACTACTCAGATAGATGATGAGAAACATATTTAAAGGGCAAAAATATAATCTTAAAAATAAAAAAATGCTAAGATTTTAACTAAGCACATTTTTCTTAATAAAGATAGAATCCTATTGTATACAATTTGTATACCTTTATTCTGCTAATGGAAAAATTGAGCCCATCTTACATGCTCATTGATAAAGCAGCTTCTAGTACTTATTCGTTGTATATAATAGCGGTATATTTCAATACCTATATTATTGTATTTTTGTTTTCTATGAGTTTCTGGTTGCTTATTTCTGCCGACAAAGAAATGCCACTAGACACAAGCAATAAGGTTGAATTACGATCAAGTTACTAGATTGACACATGAGTTGAAACATTTTTAGATGTTTCACTACCCAATTGAAAGTATTTTGAGACTACCAACTTTTTTTATCTGCTCCAGTCACTTATCATGAAAATAACGGATCTTCGATACGGTCGAGCATAAAACTCTTCACCTTTCGGTCACAAGAAAGAGGCCCATCCCAAACAGACTAAAATTACCTCTTTGTAGGAATAAAAATGATAATACAAGGTAATATAAATTGAATGATAATACAAGTATAATATAAATTGAATGATAATAAATTGAATGAAAAAATGATAATACAAGGTACCATGATATATAAAGGAAAGGAATTTTTTTACTGGTTTAAAATAAATTAATGGATAAATCGAAAAATATTAATCTTAAGATGGTGTTCATTTTCTCTTTAAAAATGGAAAACATAAATTTTAATTAAATTTCTTGCTTTGTTGGTTTCTCGCTGCTTCGGAAAATGTTTTTTCAAAAATATTGCATGCAGAAAAAGGTCTTGATTTTCATAAAAGTAAAACAATCTCTGCGATATAATTTTGACAATATCTTCCTCCTTGTTTTTATTTTGCCACCATAGCAAATATAATCTTCTCCTTGTTTACCTTTTATACCAGTTTCTTATAAGTTGTTTAGATATTAATTGTTTCACAATTATAAGTATATATTAAAATTTTAGAAATAATTTCAAAAAAGAAATCCGAATAAGGAAAATTATATTTTTATTGATGAAACTGAAATTCTGCAATTGATTCCAAATGAGATTCAAATATTTATTTTCCAGTAGTTAAAAAATCATAATTTAATATTTAATGCAATTAGTTAAAATTAATTTAATTATTAAAAATTAAAAAAATTAAATATGTCAAAAATATAAATTGTTTAATTATATACTACATAATCTGTTACGAAACAAACATTTATCATGCGGTTTAATGTTTGTAATATAAATTTGCTAGAAAAAATGAACTATGTAATATCAGTTTGTATTATATTAGTTTAGAAAATAGGTCTTGGGATTACATATTTAAACTTCGTTAAAACATACTTAATTAAAAAAAATTAAAATAACTTGCATAGCTCCTTCAAAATTATTTTATTACCTAAAGCTCACACGCAATTAAGTATAGTTACTTAATTTCTCATTGGTTCAATAAGTCAGTTCATATTTTTCCCAGATTAAAAGTTAGATTACAAGATATGATAGACCAAAACAGCAAATTATTTTTATTCTAATTATTAAAAAATTAAAATTTATAATAAACATTTAAAAATTATGTATTTGAAGGGTGCATAGAGTCAGAAATATTGAAAACTCTTACTCTGAAGGAATAAGCACATAGTTAAATAAGAGATTAAATATGTATACTAATTGAAACATTAATTTGCTTAGATTTATTTTTTCCTGTAAATTTATATTTAAAATTAATTAATCTGATTACGTTAAGATTTTATTTTAAAGCCTCTGTTTTACTTACAATTGAAGTGAAAAAGAGGCTTTAAAACAAAAAGAATCTTAACGTAATCAAAACCAGTTCCATGGTTATTAGCAATAATTCCTAAAAATCTTTCTTAAAGTAAACAGGAAATTTTTGTTTCCTTAAGAATGGAATGTGATAACCAGCATGTACAGCCTTTTTTATTGCATTCCCATTATATTTAAGTTATATGAAAATATTTATCGACATTCAATAAAAGAAGTGATAATAATGAATACACGCGCGTTCACAATTGTTTGGTAAGCGTGAAAGATAAAAAAAAATATTAAAAAAATTTCTTAGTTTTACTGCAAACATTATATTTTATAATTTTAAATATTAAATTTATCAGTTTATAACTTTTCACATTTTATAATTTGTTAAAAGAGAAAGAAAAATAGTAATTAAAGATATTATCCAACAAATTTTTGTTTAATCTTTAAATATTCTATCCCATTCATGTTTCATTAGGATCTCAGTGGAAAGCTTTAGGTATAGTATTCAATTCAAAACTGATTTAGTTCTGAATTAAATTTGTAAGTAATATAATTTCTCGTCTTTGACGCAACTAATTTTATTCTCAGGTTTTTATTCACTTTTATTGTAGTTTAATGGGAATAATAGAATGTAAATCTGATTTCAGGGAGATATTTGAATTGGTTTTCTTGCATTCTACTTCTTATAAAAATCCCTGTCCTTAACAGTCCATTAAAGAGAAGAATATTAATACTTTATCTAGATGAGAAAGTATATATGCTTTCTAACCCTCAAGTACAGCATGATGCAAATAGGGACATAATTGTAAATTCGTATTTTATTCATGTTAGCAATTAATCCATCTTCTTTTCCGTGATTTTCAATGTTCCAAAATTATTTAACATTTCATGAAGATAAAAGTTTTTACCTAGATGAGACTTCTAAATTCCAAATATATAAGGAGGATAAGCTATGAAATAAAACTTTTATTTTTCGGTTTTTATTCCTTGAAACATAAAAATAAAGCATTATACTTATTCCTGCATTTTATTGAAAGTTTTATGTAAAAATATAAATACTTTTTTTATCATAAAAAGAAGCTTATAATAAATAAAAAGAATAATAATAATGCAGTTCTTATAAAGAACTCACACAAAAATTCGCTTTCCATTTATTTTTTTAAATACTTAATAAAAAATGCAAATTTCCTTTAGTAGAAGATATTTTCTAATGATTTTTTCTTCAAGTGGAATTGAAAACCATTAGTAATTTCTTATTGTTTTCAATTGCTAACAATTTTTTTCGGCAATTTGTCTTAAATTTCCTTTGTCTAAGTAATTTAAATTATAAAATAATATATGATTTTAATTGTGTAATTAGGAAGTTTTTCGTAAGAGTTTATCCTTCAAATGAGATAAATATTTTAACTTGTAAATACAAGTTTAAAATTATTTTCACACTATAAGATTTATTGTAAGCTATGCGCAACTTCTGAATTTTAATTAATATATTTATCCCATCATCTAAAATGAATAAATTACATTACATATTTATAGTTCTGAAAATCTCTTTTCTTAAATTTCTAAAGCTAATACAATTTTTAACAATATCATTTGATTGCTTATACAAATACATTAAATTACCACATTTTTTACATAAAGAAAATTCTTAATTGGTCACATTGCAGACTTCAACTATTATAAACCATTTTTTGAGAAATCTGTTTTGTAAATAATATGCATTATAAAATTAAGATAATGATAAAATGCGTAACAAAAATGCTTAAATAGATAAGATTTTCCATCTTTTTGTTAAGATTGTTTAAATACTACTTAAAATGAAAAAAAAAATTTAGCGTTTAAGGAAAATAATTTTACTTATCTTAAAAAATTATTAATTTTTTGTTTTATTTCATGTAATCGAAATATCAACTAAATGTCCCTCATAACCATCAAATGCTAAAAATATTAACATGCTAATGATATCGAATTTATTTATATATATATAAATATATACACACATATATAAATATATACACACACACACATATATATATATATATATATATATATATATATAGGTGTAGATAAAATTCAAAATTTTTATGAGACAATAATATTCTGAATCGTGCTCATGAACCATCAAAATATATATGTGTATAATTTATATCTTCAAAGAATTAAATCTCTTTGGATTCTCAGAAAAGTTTTTGATTTGGTGTTACTTTCACTGTAATCTGCTAACTTAAAAATTCAGATTATTCATAAGCATTCGCCCTTTTCATGTCTAAAATTTAGGCCAAAATCTTTGACTAAATAAGAAATAATAAATCAGATTAAAGAAAAAAATACAGGATTCATGTCAAAAAACATTTATTAAAATTACGCATTCATCATCTAATTAACTTAATTAAATTATACGATAAAACATAGTTAAAATTTTTATTCTGTAAGACTTATGAAAAAATTTTAATTAATAAAGCCACATTTAATTATGAATTATTCATCAAAAAGTTATGGACACAAATTATTTTTATGATTTTTTATTGTATTAATTTTATGTATTACATGTTAACAAGAAATGTGCCTTTTAAAGTAAAGTAAAAGAAACTAACAGTAAAATTTGTTTACTTAAATAAATTATCAAAATTAAAAACATCTAATTAAAAACTCTTTAACTTAAAAGTATTTGGCAATTATATTTACCATACCATGTTAATAATATTATTAATTTATAGCATTTTAATCAAGAATAGTAATATCTTTAATTTTAACGGATATGTAAACACTATTAATATTCTGTTCGTAGGCATAATGAAATATTTTAAGAATTTATAATGACTTAATCTGCAAAGTAAATTAGTTTAGTCTATATTTGCTGAATAATTGGTTTCATTACAAAAGATACGAATGATTTTTATTGATTATGGAAAGCATACATTTCATTTCATTAATCCTTATTGGTTTGAAAACTCATTTAATTTGAGTCTCTGATTCCCTACTGTTATCTATTTGAAACAGAAACCATATGGAGAATTTCCAAATATTTAACTATTTATCACAGCCATGAAAGAGTATTACTAACAAATCATTTTTTAAATTTTATCTTTGCTGTCTTTATAGATTACCACTGAATTTAGCTTTCGATTATGTTATGAAGTAAAGCCATGTAAACCCTAACCTGCCTCATGAATTATTAAACTTTTCCCACTTGAATTGAGTTTGTTAATATTTTCATTACAATATTCTGTTAACTAACCCCAGTTTTGAAGTTTGAATACAGGATTTAATAAATTCCATCCTTTCTCTTATATTCAAAGATTTCCTAAGCTAATTGCGAATATATTAAAGTTAGTAATCTTGTAAAAATATTAACAATGCTACTTGATATTTTTGAATATGATGAATAATAATCCAATCATTAATATAATAATTATAATAATACTTATTTCATAAGCCTTCCTTAAAATGCTATGTAAAATAAAAAAAGTTTTTTAATTTAAAAGAAATCATAGCTTCTTAATGATAAAATGTTGCCCCAGTAACATTTAAATATATTCTTCCATCATTTTATTAATATACCTAAAATGAGATTTAAATTATAATATTTTAGAAATTACTTTGAAATTTTATTTTAAAAATTTATTAATTATATTTAATTGCAGTTTTACTGAAATATTAATTGTGATTTCACAATTATCATTAGTTTTTGTTACTGCATAAATATCATTGCAAATTATATTGCTTAAAAAAATTAGCTTGAATAAAAGTTTAATACAATTTAATAAATGTACCATTGTAAGATTAAAAAAAATATTAGGAAGAAATATACCAGAAACTAATTACTGTTAATCAATTTTATGATGTCCGACTGTATAATGAATGCTAATGATATCATTTTTGATTAAATATGTTAATGTGTGTTATTAAAGTATTTATCAATTATAGAACTAATGTTAAAATTACATTATTTAAAAAGTTTATCAGAAGTTATTCCATAAGAACATATGATTCAGGTATATGACATGTTTTGCACAATATTCCTCCAGGAGAAAAAAATGTAAAAAATTTTAAGATGATTTGTATCTAGGCATTAATTTATTTAAGTATCAATTTTTTGAAAATGATTTTCTAAATTGTGTTCTATACACTTGACTTGCACTTATAGAAGAAAGGAGACCTTTAAAGAGGTTAAATTTTTGACAAAGTTCTATCGCCTTTGCAATTTCGCATATTTGTCGAACAAGTGTCACATTTTCATATTATAATTTGTAGAACTCTTAGATTTTGATTTTTAATATACAAAATTATTTTACATTATTTAGTTTCCTTTTCCTCTTTATAAAATTAAATTGAATCTGCTTGAAGTTTACAAACTGTAAAATTCAAATTCCATTCACCAGAATCAACGAAAAAACCGAATAGAAGAAATGAATAAAATGCAATTAAAAGATAATAAGGTAAAAAAATGTAACTATCAAACTTAATTATAAAGTTAATGAAAAAATAAACTAAAACTATTTTTTTTTATTTTGATAGATATTGCAAAACTTCAAGCAATAATTTTTGATAAGGTATTCCCTTTATTTTGTAGGTCATTTGACTACAACTAAAACCAAAATGAGATTTAATATTTTAAGACTTGATGCAATAGAATTATATTTTAGAGTTACGAGATCACACAGAAAATAATATTTTGTTATAAAAACTTGAAAAGGCAATGGTGTTCGAAAGAAACAATTATTTGTTACTAATTTTCTTAGTAATATCTTAAATTTAGTCATTTTTCGCATCTATTCACGAGCTTCAGAATTTTTATATTACACTTTCTGCGATTAGATCGTAATTCAGTGATCAATCCATTCTCAATTTGGTCGAAAATTGTAAAATCATCAAGAAATTTTTTAGAACATTTTAAAGATAAGAATTACTAAAAATGTCTGAAAGAATAAGAAAAGCAATGTTAAAAGTCTTATTAAACTGACATAAGAATTTTGAAGTTCATTCTCAATTATAAAAAATACCTAAATATAAGAAATGAGCTCATTGAAAAGTAAAGAAAGCTTCAGGTATGTAACAGAATCATTTTTTTTCAATAAATATTGCATTTTTTTATCTTTTTTTTAAAAAAAAAACGTTTTTAAAAAATATGGATTAGTTATTTCTAGGTGACGCGTTAAATATGCTTTTAAATGTTAGTATCATGATAATATATACTTTTAACAAAATTTTTAAGATAATTCCCGTACCAATCAATAATATTGACATATATTGAAGAAGTCATAATGAATAAATTATTGGCATGATAGCTAATGGATATATTATATTGATGCTGCAATTACATTAAATTACAACCGTGTGTAATGTATTTAAGAATTTCTACTTTTGTAAAAACATTAGCAATTTATATTATTTACAAAAAGTGTAAAAAATTTAGTCATAAAACCAAATAATATTTTTGAATCATAGTGCAGATGTGATCGAATAAATATTTTACAGTTTCTTTAATTTATCTAAATATTTAAATATTAAGGCTAATTTTTTATGAGGTACTGGAAAACTCATTAAATATTATGAGAAAGAAAGCTGATGCTGCACCATAAAATTATGTCTAAATTGTAGGTTATTCTAAGCAAACCATTTTTGAAATGGTTCTTTTTTTCAAATGACGTATTTTACACATTAAGTGCAGTTACATTTTTTAAATCACAAATTTGAGAAGAAAAATGATTTACAAATTATCAATGTTCCAATCAAATTAAAACTGTTTGATTTATTTCTAAGCGTATAATTTTTTTGCCGAAAACAACTTACTGATTGCATATTAATTATAATCTTAAATTTATTTTTTGCATTTTAAAGCCTTAAAATTTATTTTGTTTCCCATTAAATGAGTTTTCACAAGATTAAACTTTGGAATTTTCTTTAAATGAAAAACTCATTATTTTTATGCATAACAAAATGTGCTTACACAATTTTAAATTAAAGGAAAATTTATACATTCCCTCTAATTTAGTTTGGCATATATGTTTAGGTAATTTTTTTATTCAGAAGTAATTTAAAGGTTAATGAGGAAGACTTGCCACATAATTTTTTAAAATAATGTGTCTCTTTTTGTTTATTTACACACACAATGGCTCTTTTTAATTGAAAATTACTTTCGTCAACACTCTTTTAGAGTTCTTTGAAATTTTATGTTTTAGAACTTCTGAGATATTTAATTAATTTAATTGACACTTTCATTCCCATTTAACTTTCACATGTCTTGTCAGCACATATGTTAAAATTAATGGAAAAATATTTGCACAATTTTGTTTAAATAATGTATTTCTCGCCGTAAACAATGATAATTTATAAATTAGCATTTACTGTTTTCTGTTGATTTTATATTTAGCAATGAAATAATATAGAATATAAATATAAACTAAAATTTAATTTCTTATGTGAATGTGCTAATGAAAATAATCTTTGCTTTTAATTTTAAGTGGCCTTACATATTAATACTTAATGCTATGCTAGTTAGTTTTTATCTTCTGTCATAAATTTTATAGATTATTTTTAGTTAACTTCATATTTTTATTTTCCCTTCTTTATTGTGGATACATTTTTAGCTTTTCCTAAAGTAATTATGTGATTTAATTATATTTTAAATCTCTCTCACATAACTATACTCAATTATCCTAGTTTCATTTCAATTAAAATTAAATATAATAAGTGAAGTAAATAAAACAGTGAAAAAAATCATCTTTGCATTTGAGACATACATTGACATAAAAAATAACAAAAGAGGAATTTGGAAGAAATAATCGCAACATTTTATGAAATTTTTACGTCAATGTAACGAAGGGGAAAACATAAAAAAATTTCAAAACACTAAATTCATGATATATAAATAAAAGAATTCATTTTTTAACAGATTATTAATTAGAAAATTCTTTTCATTGGTTGCATTCCTGATTTCTCAAGGAGACAAATTATTAATGTTTTTATAAGGTTATTTATAAAAGTGAGAAAATAATATTTCTTAATCTCATAAATAATCTTAGTGTACCTTTTTGAACTTGGGGGTTGTATTTTTTCATGAAAAACTCATGAATAAATACAGTCTCCAAGTGTCAGATGGCAAAATAGATCTTTTTTGTAGCAATGTAAGGGATATATAAATGTGACTTATAACAGAAAAATATGTAACCCATTCATTCCATGTGCTTCATTACTTCAGTTTAAAACGTACTTTCGTCAGAATAGTTATCTGTGGTCTGGGATTATCATGTATCAAAGAAAATTATTACCAACTGCAACTTAAATTATGACATGATGTTAGATATTAGCATATCTAATTATCATTTCTGAGCCATCAAATTATTATTCACAATTATTCCCTGGTCCATATGTCCCTTTAAGCTGGTTTTATACTAAACCATGAATCTCTCTCATTTTCAACAAACATTTTTAAAATAAAGATCGAGATATTTCACTTGACTCCATTTCTCTATATCATGATATACTAACCCGAGGAGCATAAACTAATAAAAATCAACTCCAAACATTTTGCATCTAATTTCAATATCAAACAACACTCCATCTTTAATACATGTAGGTCTTGATGACATTGAAATACATATCATTAACATATAAGAATTTTAACCTACATGATGAAAAATACTTTACACTTCTTTATTTAAGTTTTCTGAATCAGCTACAAAAATAAACTACCATTTAAATTAAGGAATAATATTTTTAATTAACAGGAGATAACAATGCAGGAATCGTTCAACATCTACTGCAATATCACTAAAAGAACTTGTGCTGTAGATATATAATAACCCATTTTGGAACCGATTCACAAACTTCCGAACCCCTTTCATTGAAACTCTAAGGATTACTGCTTTCTTCTTTGTTTTTATCTAGTTCAAGATTTCCAATAATAAACAACTACAGTTAGATTCCAACATAGTTATTCAGTTTAAATTTGCCCTACATTGTGAACTGAATAATTTAATTTAAAATCTGACTTAGTAAAAAAGATTTTTCTCAGAGTTCAATATTTATTAGGTGTAATTCGAGAAACTTCTCAAATATCTTGCCTTTTCCTTCAAAAGCCAAATATTTAAGAGAAAAACCAATTATCTTAACTGTAAAGATCAACTTACTTATAGTCCCAATCCAAATAAACTGTACAGAAATTTGAACAATGAAAATGTTTTCAATTATTATTTTCAATTAAAGTGACTCAATAAAGAAAGTTCTCGAACAGCTTCTCTTTTTCAAATTAATTTTTCACGAGCATTTGAGTAATAAAAATATTAATAATAAATTTACTTTCATTATTTTAAGAAAAGGAATTCTCTTCAAAATATTCTCATTTTGAGTTATAAGTTATTTTCAGAACAATGTTTAATATCATTTAACAAGACATAGTTAAATACGAATTCATTGAAAGGAAACTGAATGATTCCCTATGATGAATTTATAATTTAGTGAGATTATAATGAACAAAAATTAATTCTGAATTAAGTTACGCTTCCAAAATTTTATACAATGATGCATTACTTTTCGTTATACCATTATGTTAATGACATAAAATGATTTCATGAGATGTAATGTTTAATATTTGGGGAACAATCTTAGGGAAAAATAATATTTTAGGGAACAAGTTTGTTGCTTCAAAGGTAAAGATGCAATAAAGAAATCAATGCATAGTAATAATTAATTTTAGCTTTCCGTTCGAGGGAATATTTTCTTTGAAATATGTAAGTAAGCTTAAAATAATAATTATATTTTTGTATGGCCATGGAAGAGTAGGAGAGGTTTAATTTGAGCCCTCACAAAAAGAGATTAACTTTTATGCATTAATTTTATGATCAAAAGTTTAGCTAAGGAAAAAAAATTTGAGACTTCAACCAAAGAAATTTGCAAAAGAAGGCAAGGAAAGAAGATATACGAAAATAGAAGGTAAATAAATGGAAATAACATCTAGAAAAGAGGGAGAAATACAAAAATGAACTGAAAAACTACATTTTTCCTGATAAATCGCATTGAAAATAAAAGAAAGAGTGAGCTAGAAGGATTTGGCAATGCGAAAAAAGAAATACAAGAAGTGTTGAAACTTACCCAATGATAAATAATTGTTGAAATCAATTACTGAGGAAAAGAGTAAATAGAATTCAGCCAATGAAAGAGTACAGACATTTTGAATAAAATATTGAAACTCCTCTTCAAGTGGATGGCTTAGATTGTACGCACTCTTATTTTTGGTCAAGACTTTTAAGTAAAACTATTAATATTATGATTCATTAAGGAATATAAAGTTAGGATATCAAAAATGTTTTAGTTTGATTTTAACATAAATACTAATTAAGCATTTTACTGTGCACCTAATTGTATCAGTAAATTGTGTTGTTAAATTCAATTGTTGTTGTTCTGGGGATTTGTTCTTATCTCTAGTTAAATAAAGCAACGATTTTGAGTTGTTGAAAACACTTTCCTGTCGTCGAGTTTACATCAGAATACGTGGTTAGTATAGCCAATATTTAAATTATAAATTCTTATGATCAATTTTTTTATAAATATATTATGTTTAATTTTGTTATTTATTATTAAGTTTGCCATAAAAAATTGAATTTACTTATTTCTATTTCATATTTGTTTTCTAAGTAAATATGAAGTATTTCAATAATATTTTATTAAGGATAATTATTTGAATAGAATTTGCATTTTAACTGAGCTCAAATTAATGTAATTAACTATTAAAAATCACTTTCACGGATTACCTTTAGTTTTAAGCAATTAGTTTCATCGAATTAAATTCATTAAATTTTTAGTTAAATAAAAAGTATTAAAAATACATATTTTTTTTTATAAATATAATCCATTTTACTTGAAACAATTTAAATGTCAGACGTCAACAAATAACTCCTTAACATTACATATTATTAAAATCGTTTCTAGTAAAGAATTAAAATAAGACGCTTATAAAACAAAATGCAATGAAAAGCCTTATGTCTAAATGTTTTCAGAATAAAATTAAAACCCAAATAAAATTTGTGATGCAATTCAAAAAACATTTAAATTCTTGGGTAAGCTTATAGTAAGTTTTACATAAAATATTTAAGAGAAATTAATATAATAATAAAATATAAAATTTTTGCATTGTTATTGTATTGATTTCTTTAATAAAATTTTTCTTTTATTAACTGACTTATGAGAAACATAACATGTATGATGCCATGTAAAGAAACTAATCTTATGCATTAAAGAAATTTAATGAGCAACATTGTATAAAAATAGCATTGCAAATAAACAATCTTACTTAAGTATTAACGTAGTTTAATTTTATTCAACGTTTCATTTAAGTAAAGATTATAGTTAAAATAGTGAGGATTATGTTCCTTGGTTTGCATAATTATTCTCCCTGAAATAACTTATTTATTTATATATTTAATGCACATTAAAAGTAATAACTTTTAATGCATTCAAAAGTTATTACTTGTAACGAAAATGTTATAATATAATTATTTTTACTTTATATCAATCTGTTTATTTGCTCTAATTGTTTCTACCTAGTTTGTATAAGCCAGTTTTCTGAAATAATTTATATGGACAAATTATTTTATAATTAATGAATTACACAATTTAAGTTATAATAATTTGTGTAATTAAGTTATAATAATTTTAGTAATTTAATCAATAGATTATTAATTTCAAGTCATTAGTTAATAATTTTAAGCTGTTACGATAGGAGAAGTCGAAAGTCTTCTCAACTCTATACTTAAAATACACATCAAAAATATAAGAAATAACAGGTTATAATTTTGTCAATTAATAACATTTAAAGAAAGTGTTTGTCTTGGAGCATAAGCTCAAAATGGACAACTTCTCGGATGTCTGGACATTGAGTTTTGAGGAGGCTTTTTCATGCATGCTTTTTTCAGAGCAGGAAAGCTATTGTGAGTATCACTTGGAGGAAGTCTTTATCGATACAAGATCATGTTCAAACATACTTGATTTGTCTCCGGTTACGATATAATTGAAGAAACGATTCGAACAACTCTTCACGGTACAAAAATTGAAGTTGCTTTTGTTTGCAAATTCTCGATGACTGTCTCAGGTACAGCAAATGTTGAAATGTGCAGAGTGTCAGAGATTTGTTGGATACTTAAGAGACTGTCTGATTTCAAAAAATCGCTCACTAGTTACATGTTGTCGTCATCTTGGCCTTGTTGAGCATCCAGATTGAGACTCGTTAGCAACATCTTCACGGTCATAGTGAAAGACTTGAGGCATTTCTTGATATTGATCTTAACAAACGTTTCAAAGTACACCTGAGTGGGTGATATAGATTTCATTTTTCTTTCAAACAATTTGCACAAAATTTGCTTATTTTTTACAACAAAAAAATTTGTGAGGTCTGAAAATATTATAATTTCCTTAATTTATTCGCAGTGTTATTGCATTTTATATAATCTATAACAAATAGTCCTTATAAATATCACTAGTCTGGCATATTAGTAAATGTGTATTAAATTATTTACCCATTTAAAAATATAAAGCTGAAAGTATATATTTAAAATCTTTAAATAGAAATTTATCAACTACATTTTAAGAAATAATTTTTTTTTTAATTTCTCAAAATTCATCAAGTTTCATCAAACAAATAATTTTTATCTATCATTAAATTTTTGATCTTTTGAATGCTTTTGATTGTGCATTTAAATTTTCAGTGTTCAAAGTATATTTTAATATGAATGAAAAAGAGAAAAAGGTTTATTAAACATATTTCTTTACACATATTTTAGAGAAATATACGTAATGGCATGCAGCATTCTCTATACTTTTAATTAACTTCATTACCACGACGTAAAAGTGTGATTTTAATCTCAGTATATAAAAAAATACTTTTTGATACCTTATACTGTGTACCAAATTCAAATTGAGTCTAAATTTATCAAATAATTAATCTGAAAATTTCTGCTTTTCAAACATTTCTTTTGTTCTGTTCTTAAAAAAGTATTATTTATTCAAACGAAATAGTTTTTAATAATTACAAATAAAATTCAAAGCTAATGAAATGATAATACATGATATTTGAGTTTCAAGCAATGTCTATTTTGGTTAGAAATCATGCAGACCAAACTTTCTGCAGCTAACCAGTATCTTCCGAAATTGGATTTCATATACCTAGCTTATTTTCAAATAAAATGTAATAGAAGGTTAATGTAATAGTTGCATTTTGATTGCGAAATGAATTCTCATAAAAATATTTCCTTAAATGTTTAATTTTTTTTATTTATTTATTTATTTATTTCATTTTTAAGAAACTGGTGCTAGTTTAAATTTTCCTATAAAAAACATAACTCCACTATTCTTAAAATTCAGCAACAGTGATATAGATCATCATAGATCTAGACTGAAAGTCATTATTTATTTAATATTTCAAGTTGAATTATGCTCAAAATTTGGTTGGGAAACATTTTACTCTTTGAATTAATATTTCTTCCTCGTTTCCACTTCGATTTAAGTATAAATCATCGATATATGAATTGATGATTTACACTTACGATTGAAATTTATTGAACGAGCTTAATTATATTTGAGGTTTTGTCCTAATGTTCATCATAAAAGAATACTGTCATGCAAATAAATTATAATTAAAAATTTAGGTTTTAAGAGTACACATAAAAAATCTCTTCCTGGTATGTTATTTGAATTTAACTTTACAAATTATGCTCTTTTATTAAATTCATTATGCAATTCATGAAATTCAACATTGTTTGGTACAAATACAAGACTACCAAATCAATAAATAAATGAGAATTATTGTTGAATTTAATATTGATATTTTTACACCTTCATAATATGTTGCGTAATTAAAGAAAATTGTTTTTACATTATAAGTTTAGTTAAAATTAATAAATTCTTTCTATATTTATGTAAACATCCCTGAAAAAATTTCAATAGATATTGTTTCTGTAAAGCTGAAAATATTTTACAAAAATACTGTGTTTAGTATATTTGTTCTTTCATTTTATAAAAAATATATTGAGAGTAAAATGGAAGAGGTGACATTTCTGTGAATATTTGAAATATTTACATCCTGAAAACTCAAGATATAAGCATAAAAATATCAATATATTTCTTGAGTTTTCAGAAATTCAACTGTATTTTAATGTATTCAGCAATTTTCTGAAGATTTCACACATTTTAAGATATGAATACAGGTTTGCAATTTTGATTTGTTAATCCGTTATTTCTTATTAGATAAAATTTGCATTACAATCAGATTAATTTCACTACATTATAATAACAATTATAATTATATCAAAACAGACAGAAATATTTTCTCTCTCATTTGAATCAATGAAATTTAATTAATTTTTGTGACAAATCAAACGCTTGCATGAGTTATTTCACCAAAATATATATAAAACTTGTTAAGCAATTATCATCATAATGAGGAATAACTTTGCTTATGTATAAAGTGACATTCTACATTTATGTTCACCTAAACCGGAATACATATTACAAATTTATTTAAAAATTGATTTCTCATTTATTTAATATTTTAATATTACAATTAAATAGTTTTTTCCTTAATGATTACTTAATTTGAATAATCATTATTGTTCAAAAAATCAATTTAGTTAAAATTTTTATATAGTTGATTATAATTTCAAAAATAAAGGAACTTTGGAAAAAGTAAAAATTATTAATTGAATTAGCATAATAAATTGAAAATAATAATTTAAAATGAAGAAAATCAAAATTAGTTATTCGAGATTATAAATGAAACGATTGACTTTCTGATATTCAATTTAAAATCTCACAAATTCGGTACTTATTTTATGCAAAAAATTAATTAATAACTTGGAATTCATGGAAGACTTTTAAATCTGATAGATTAATTCTATATAAGCACTTCGACACTGAGCATCATCAGGTATATGATTCATTTTTCGAGCAAAGATATCATTTAAAAAAGAAGGGACTACTGCATTTGTTTCGTAAAATTTTTTTCAAATATTTTTTTTTTACAGTCTCAACTGTTGCTGAAAACTTCGAAACTTCTGCAAACTTTGAAAACTTCTCTAGATTTGTTGACGTATTCACTTGTTATTAGGGCTGTGGTGGCCTAGTTGGTTTGGGCATCGTTATGATTATCAAAAGGTGGTGAGTTCGAATCCCGGATAAGCCGAAGATCCGTCGTGTTCTGTTCACTAATGGCAACTGGCGCACGTAAAATATGTCGGGTCGTAATGTCCTCCATGTTTTCATTACAAATTAATATCTCTGGGGGTGGTTGGAGCAAGGCTATGGGTGTTTACTGTTTTCAATCTTTAAATTGGAAGATTCAGATGGTGCAGCCATCTATGAGGCAAAAGTAGTACTTCCACCTTCGTATGAGGGTGCTCTATTCAAAAACGGAAGACTCTCTCTCTCTCTCTCTCTCTCTCTCTCTGACTTCATTCGCTTAGTCTCTGACGGGCGGGTTCGGTATTGCCAAGTGTCATCAGAAACAACAACTTGTTATTACAATAAAGTGTTTCTGAATGTAGTTTATATTTATGTATCATGCTGTCTGTCATTAATATTTTTGAGCAAATGATATATTTTCTTCTTCATTTACTACAGAAGATACTGGCAAAAACAAAAATTAAAGTATTCATGCCAATATTTTCTTGATTTTGTTTATATTGGAAATTTTTGATTATTGATAATTATCAATAAATATATATTGCAATTATTTAATGATTTTTTTTTCGTTCTTAGTAGGACTGACTTAGTATGATTCAGATTAAGTTTCTTTCCTATTAAGAAAAATTCGGAAAAATATTCACAATCTGTTCACATTTATTTCAAATACTCTCGTTGACACATATCAAATTCGATCACGACTGTATTTTCGAATACTTTTGCTTACGCATTCAGATTAAATGTTTAGCTTAATATAATACATTTCAATACTTTTTTAGTTCAAAAATATCATTGATTTGCTTGACAGTTTTACTGCGAAGAAATCTCTAAATTAAAAAGCATTTCTGCGTAATGTAATAAAGTAGTATTTTAAATCTACAAAATAATTCCTTCCGAATTTTTTTTCAATTTAGTTTGTTATCTGACAATAAGACACAATTTTATGATTTTAAAAATGGAGCAAACTATCTTTTTTTTTAAAAATTACATTTATTTTGCAGTTTTATTATAAAAATCCGAAAATAGTAAATAAAATACATATTACTTCTTCATATCAAATATCGTAAACAAGTATCAAAATTCCAATTGTTTATTTTCCTAGAAAAAGATAATAATAAAATGACAGAAAAAATTCATTTCAATAAAATGTTTCTATACAGAGTGATTATAATTAAATTTTAAATTTCAAAAGCAATCAGAAAAAAAGGCACTGATCAGAATATTATCAAATTTAATAATATATTATTGAAGAAAGGGGTATACGTATACCATAAATTATCTTAAATTTTAGGAATAAAAGGAGCTCTTAGGGACAGAATATCTAAATGAAAATATCTTTCATGCGCTTCACTTGTTGTAACTCGTTTTGGAGAAATAGCTTTTCTTCATTTTACATAAGAAAAATTCGACATGACTACCTGGATGATCGCGCTCTATTTGCAAAACATGTTTCTTACAAGAATGATGTTAACTGGCCACAATTGGCTTTGTGAAAATTTTGGAGAAAATAATAAAAGGCGTTGGTCCTATAACTGCCGGAAATCTAGAAAATTATGAAAGATTGGTTTCTTTGAAATGGAATCTGGAAGAGAAAGAGAAAAAAATTATTCAACATCAATTGAAAGAAGTGGCAACGATGTACAATGGAAATTGATCGAATGATGAATGAATGGGAATTGATCGGTGATGAATCACTAAACAGTGTATGGGGATTTCCCCAAACTTGGAGAGGCCTGTGAAAATTTACGGTGCTTAAAAATTTATGAAACATCCTGCTATTTTTATACACTTGACCAGGAGTTGCTTCCTGCTGACGTGCTTTGATTGTAAACTTTTGGTTTAGAATATTTGGCTCGCATGGAAATGGATATGAATGGCAATGTAACACTTTGTGGAAAGACAAAGATCATTTCTATCTAAAAGAATCCATTGAATTCCGACTATGAGCAGCAGTAAATCCACACACAAATCAACCAGAACCAATCCATTGTGCAAAAGTGATTGTATGGTGCTGGCTAAGCGCTGTGGAATTCATTTGAGCAACCATTTCATTCCATCTCTTAAACAGTGTAAATTTTGGATGGGTTCATTGGTGTGCAAGATGACACTATTCCACAGATTACAAATCCAGGGTAGTGTTTACTGAAGTGGTATTTCAGATTTAAATATCAGTTGCCATTTCCTTAGAGCCTTGTAGTCCCTATCACCTGATCTTCATTTATGCCGCTTCTGGTAGTAGAGATATCTCGAAGTTGTAATTAGTGCTGCTCAATAATGGAAACTTGGATTAATAAATGTATTTAATTACACGTTCTGAATGTAACTTCTGAAACATTTCAATCAGTTGTGGAATATGCCTTTTAATGAGTTTAATATGTTGCATTAAACAGTGAGTAGCATATTGTACATATTTTGTATTAGTTTCATGAAATTTAAAAATTAATTTAACTGAATTCTTTTTTGCAATTTTTACTCTCAAAACAATTAAATATCATATTTATGCATCAGGTGTGATATGACTTTGTAGTGGTGGATGGGATTAGGTAACTAACAGTACTACGTATGTATAGTCGTGCACACTAAGTATGAAGTTGGATTAGAATTTAACTTGCACTTTAGCAGTTTTTTCTCACTTTATTTATCATCTACAATTATGATTAAATTATGATGCATCACAATCTGTTGAAGAATCTTAGAATATTTTATTTATGCTGAATGATCCCCTTCATTAATTTTAGGTTCAAATTTGATGTCATTTTGACCTGTGATTCTTATAACGTTTCAAAACTTTAACAAACTTATAGCGTTTGAATAAAAGAAACTTTCATAAAGAATCTTTAAAATCAGACTTATTTATGTCCACCTGAAATTTTTACATATACTTTTTCTTTTCAGTAAAAATTAAGCACCGAACCCAATAAAAGTTTCTGGAACTACTATTTCTAAACGTATCAACAAGATTATTTTCAAAATGCTCAATAAAATGATTATGAAATTATTGATAAGTTTTTGGTTTAGTTTTAATTTGTCACTCAACGATTACTTTTGCACCTAAAGGTTAAATAGATTAATTCTTACAGTTTAATGTAGATTCGAATAGATTATATGTTCAAGGTAAATATTAGAAAATATAAATCTATGGAATGAAGACCAGATAGCTAACCATTCGGTTCCAGCTTGGTCTGTAAAGATAAAGGACCCTTCTTATTTTCCCAGCTTTCTAAAATCCAGCTAAACTCCACAAGGAATATAGTTTTTTTTAAAGAAATCCGTTTGTTAAATTATACCCGGAGTTCTTTATTTTATTTTTAAAACTGAATTTGAAATATATTTGTATTTTGGAAAATTACATTTACTTTTTTACTTAGAATCATAATTGTCTTTGAATTTCCGATTTAAGTTTTCAAGACACATTTCGATCTGCATAAAAGCATGATGTTGTAAAATAACTTCATCTCTAGAAGGAACGGATTCTTATAGTTTACATATATAATTAATGGTAAAGTATACACAAGCTTTATGTTATATAATATAAAAAATACCAAAACTATTATTACTTACATTTAGACAAATGTGATACCGTTTCTAGGTAATTATTTTTTTCACTCTCTTGAATTTCTGAAATGATTTTAAATTTGATTTTCGGAAATGTAAAAAATCATTTGATCAATCGAAAATGTAAATTTACTGTCGACATATAACCAAATTTTGTTTTATAAATACTCGATACGTTTCACTATTTTTAAAGCGTAATTTATTATAAAAAGTATGTTTATTTATGATTGATAATTAACTTAAATATATCATTAAATGGAGTGTAAAAAAATTTCCTTAGTTGTCTGACACTGTTAAAGCAGTTTACAATTAAAATATATCAAGTTACTGAAATGGAATGAAAAATGTAAAGGTTTAAAAAAAAAAAAAAAAACACTCTGGAATGATCAACAAATTTAAGAAAAGAATTTTATCTTCATTTTCATTTCAATCAACATCCTTAGGCAATAAGTTCTGAGAGTATATTGGTTAGGGTATCAATATTTTTCTAGATATAGTTGCAAAAAACAGTTTTAAATCGAAAATATATTGAAATTGAGATAAACATCTTTGGGATATGTACACTTTTGCATGATTTTTTTATTACTGTCTTATGAGAATGAGATTGAACAGTTTATAGTTTATTTATTTATTTAACTCAACTAATAAAAAATACATTTTTACACTCAAAAGATATTGTTTTCAATTTAGAAACTCGAAATACTTTTTTCTACATAAATACATATAGTTTGAAATATATTTCAAACGTATTTTCGGTTATTTGTTAAAAATGTTTTTAAAAGCAAAATAAATATTATATGGTAAAATATATCATTTGACATATTTTATGTCTATAATACTACCCCATGATTATTATTTTTTTTTGCTTTTGAAGCAAATTGTTTAAGTAAATAAAAGATTTAAAATATTTGTTTGTTTTCAAAGATACATTTGGAAACAATACATTGGATAAACCAATAAGGAATTGCCGAAACAATAGATGTTTCATCACATATTTTCTACAAATCAACAAAGCACTACTGTATTTTATAAATTGATATCTTTATTTTTTACATACTTCGCCTATATGTTAATAGTGTTATAATTTTTAATATTGTATTTAAATTAATTATAATAAAAATTAATTATGAACCAAGGAAACTATATTTTTAATCAGAAACTACAAAACACAAGACAAGGGCTACAATTGTTCCTTGTTTATATGTTTCGATTAATCTCAAAATGAATGAAAGCAAAAAGTGGTTTTTAGTTAAGCTTTACACACACACACACAAATATAGTACTTTCTATTCAATAATAATAACATGCAAAATATTGTAAAAATAAAGTAATTAATTACAACTAGCTGGAAATATCAATCTCAAAAATATTGTTCATTAAAGAATTACTACATGAATTTCTAATCAGACTTAGTACGTTAATTTTCAATTGAACCAATATCATACTTTATTCGATGAAAATATGCTTTAGGTCCCCTATTTGGAGCGTTTTCAAAATCGCTGATGCCATGATGAAAATTCAACCGTTATTTCAAAGTGAAACATAATTAGCGACCAATGAAATGTCTAAAACAAAAGAGTAATTAATGAGCATGCGCGAAAAAGCGCTTCAAATTCACGGGTTGTTGAAGTAGGGGACCTAAAACATAATTTAACCCTTTATTCTAATTTTTGTACTATTATCTTATAGTAATCACAAAATGCGTGAACGTGTTAGCTTCAACGGTTGAGAGTAATTTTCATTAAACTTAAATAATTGGATTAAACTTAAATTTAATAATTTTTTAATTAAAAATTTTCAATTATAGTTAAAACAAATATATTATTCAAAGATAATAATTAATAATTATTAAATGCCAATCTGAAACTCAGTGGAAAACTACTACCAATAGCAAAGAAGGCATTCATATTACATGCATAGCCATAACGGATCTCAATACTGTGTCTAAAGTTCTGGGTCAAGTATTTGAGTATCATGCAATTCATATATTTCTAAAAAAAAGAGGATGTTTGCATTAAAAAGAAGATGTTGTACATTAAAAATGTAATTTTACAGAATTGGCAAAATTCAAATTATTTTATAATTATATTTAAGCAATAAATCAAGCTCTTGACTTAGAACATTTAAAAAAAGAACTACATAAAAATATGGCATTTTAAAGTAAAAAAATTAATTTTTTTCAAATTTTTGGAAAAAAACTCCGAATGCGAGTTTATATTTATACATACATACCAACATTATATATATATAAACAGACTTTTTGACTAATTTCATTACAGTATAATCATTATTTCCTTAAAACCTATTACTATTTTCCCTCAAAAAATTTTACTTAATTAAAATTTAGTCTTAGTTTAAGGATCATTGTACATAAATTAAATGAAATATAAAAAAGTTTTTTTTAAACATTTTACGACAATCGAATTGAAAAAATGTACTATTCAATAATAGCTTTAATACCGAATATTATTGTTTTTTCAACAGTGCAATTATAAAAAACAATGAAATAATAACAAATTTCTAACTTTTTATTTAAATATCATATTCATTTTCTTTAGAATCTAAAACTTAATTATCAAAATTTCAGAAGGAAAAATTGAATTCTAAACTAAAAAACATCAATTTTAAAAGTTTTTATAAGATTAAAGACAAATATTTAACTGTTATACTTTTATTATAATTCCGAAAATGAATCAAAATATTTTTGATATCATTCATTATAATAATGAATACACTGTTACATAGTATCTGTTGGTATTTTTTCTTATAATTCCTCGAAAGGATTTCAGAATACCAGCTTCAGGTTTCTGAGTTTCAACAAAGATATTTCAAAGGAAAAATAAGTTGAGTGCTATTTATAGATGAACATTATTAACAAAAGAATCTACTGACGAAGCTTTCTTAATGTTGCTTACGATGCTGGAATTTTGTTTCATAAGCCCTTAAGAATTACTTTAGGATTTATTAAAAACATGCAATTGAAATTATTATGAACTGATATTTTTACAATTTGTTTAAAATAAATTTTTCTCAATACATTGTTTTAAGTAGAATTAAGTTAGTTCCCTAACAGTCATTACAATATAATTTATTAAAAAATTTCTTACATCGAATTAATTTTCCTAATTACTTGATTCCCAATAATTTATAGAAAATATTTTTCCCTAATTTGTTCTGTATTAAATACTCAAGTAAAAAATATTAGTTATTATAAATGATTATTTTCAGTAATTGTAAATATATTCTCAGATATAGATGTAAATATAAAAGGAGGCAAATACGATTAATCAAAATACATTATATATTTTATCATATATTTTCGGACAATGGACAGTTATTTTGAGATTTTTGGATTCATTTTGAGAAAAAGTATTATTTATCTACTATTTTCTCTAAATGTAGAATTTTTCTGATCTACTAATCTTTAAAAATAAAGAGAAATATTTTGAAATTTTCGGAAGTATCAAATTTCAAGTATTTACTTTTGATACTAAGAACTGATACTAAGAAATGTACCAGTAACATTTTTATTTCTTGTACTTAAGGTAAACTTTAGATTATTTAAATAAATAAATTAACATTTAAATGATTTAATATGAGTTCTAATTTTGATTATTTAGAGGACTGTAGTGTGACTTCTTCTGGAGCTTAAAACACAGTAAAAATATTTTATAAATATTTTTCACCTAAAATGTGTTGCCAGGATAATACAATAAGCAATAAATTAATTTGTTAAAATTAATAAATTGTAACATTTATAATCACTTTGTAAAATGAAGTGCTTCAAACACAGTGCTGATAACATTTATGTATGATTTGAACTTTGACTACTGTTAATGTTTATTTTAAAAATTACAATTATTATCATGAATTTTCATGATTTTTCTGCATTATTCTTGATCAAATTTTTCTCTCTTTTTTTATCATTTTATAAAATGAAAAATAGTTGTACATATCTATTTAAAAATGCTAATATTTAATAAATAAGAGCAGTTATAAGAATTAAATTTCTAAGCACACGCTTGAAGGAAATCATATTTTCGATTAATCTGAGCTTTAGGTCCCCTACTTCGCCAACTCATGAATTTGAAGCGTTTTCTCGCGCATGCTCAATAATTACTCGTTTGTTTTAGCCTTTTCATTGTTGGTTAATTTAATTTCACTTTGAAATAGTGGTAGAATTTTAGCCATGGCATCGGTGTGTTTGAAAACGCGCTAAGGAGGGGACATAAAGCGCATTTTCACCTATATTTTTCTCTTAAACACCATTCATCATAAAAGACTTTATGGTAATAATGTCTGAAGAAAATACATGATATATAGAACCATAATTACATTAGAAAAAAAAGAAGTACCTGCAAAATGATAAGCATATAAAATACACTAGGATTTCCTGTTTTCAAACAAATGAATTTATTCTATTTAGGTATTGAAATGTTTTAGGAATAAAATAGCAGTTCTGTAGAAATCACAAATATTTGCTGTATAAAAATTTATGTAAATAGGAAGAGACATCAAAGTCGGTTTTGTATTAAATGAACTTAGATTCTCTTAATTTGCCACAGTTTCTTATAAAAACAAATACGTTTGTTTTATAAATAAGTCAATTAATTGCAATTCATATACATAAACTTGTTTCGATATTCCACTTAAATTTGATAAATTAATTTTTTTAGAAATAAATTTTTTTGAAAAAATGATATTTTTATGTAGAATTTAACTGTGTTATGTTGTTTTCTCTAATTTTTTTTATTCAAAATTGAATAAATTAATTTAATAAGGGCTTGTGTGTCTCTAATTAAATGCTTAATTATCTGGTTTTAATTGAACTTAGACTGTTTTCGAAAGTAATTGCCAAAAAAGTAAAAAACACAAACTAAATTAGTATTTTTAATTTAATTCCGGTGATGAATAGTTAAAAAACAAGTTTTATGCTAAAACATTGATTTTTAAGCTAAACCCACTTGTTGTAGTTTGACTCGGTAATAATAGGAAAAACCGAGTTACCCAGGTTCTTAGAAATAGTGGAGATTAAATGAGAACATATTAGAATGACACAAGTTAAATAATAATAATAATAATGTACTTTTATTGGACTACTATTTACATTTAAATATTTACAGTTTATATTTAAAGATTAAATGTCTTATCAACATATAAAAGCATATTTATAAAACATTGTGCGGCCAGTGGGTCCTGAAGAAGAGATTAAAACGACTCACCCCCTTTGTGTAGCGAATTTCCCTTGGTAGGTCAGTACAGTTGCTGATACACTTTCTTTAAGCTCTCCTTTCATCATCGCATTGCTCCAGTATCACCCCGTCTGTTCCATGTCTCTCATTTGGGTAAGTCTGCTTCACCTCTCCACCAATTTCACTCTATCATCGGAGAACTATATTTCTATCTCATCGAATTCTTGGTTCTCCCATATCTAATCGGGGTCACATAGGTCTCAATCCATATCCCTCGTCGGAGGCTTAGCGTCTTCCTCGGTTCAACTCCTTTATTTTATTGTTGTTGTTGTAGTTCTTTCAAATCATATCATCATCTGAGAATTCTGAAATCTGAATCAGAATCTGAATACTTCTCCATCTTCAACTCCTTAACTTTTATTGCACTCATATCTCCTCCCATTTTCTTCTATTGGATATTTTCTTGTATCTCATCGGTGTTAGGCTTCCAGGGAATGGTCAGAAATCTCCCCTCCAAAACCCTTGATTGGCCACACACAAACAAAAAGGAGAATATTTTAATTTCATATGGACCACCCATACATCCCAAGGGGAAAAGGACCCTGGGATGGAAAACTGCAATAAACTTTAAGTGCAGTTTTCGGGTGCCACTTTGAAATATATAGTTTTATTTCTTTATTACCCTTGTCTCTTTATATTCCAATTTTTGTTTCCTTTCTTTTATATTTTACAAAACTACTGCCGAGAGGAATTGTTACAGAATGTATTTACAGTAACATCTGTTTCCTCTGCGGCTCCTTTTATGTCGTTTGCACTACGACACCACTCTAGAAATTTCCCCTTTTAAAAATAAAATTTAAATTTGTCAATTTGGAAAAACATTAAATATGTTATCTAAGTTAAATATAATATTTAATTTTTTACTTAGATTACTCGATATCTGAATTGTTAACATTTACACAAGATTATTATATACTTGCTAAATTTTCCTTGAAATTTATTATAAATTCAGCTATTGATAATCTTAGTGAAACATTTTTTTTTCCAAATTAAGCATTTATTTGTAACTAAATAACATACTTGCAGTGAAAATAATATAAAAATTTTAGAAGAGACATACATAAAAAATGAAAAGGCGTGTTTAACTACAAATAATCGCCTATCTGGAAAGTCTCCGAAAGCTTAAAATCTGGTTTAAGTTTTTATGAGGAAATAATTTCTTAACAATTACTAAAACATTAAAATGTATAAATACACTTGAGAAAGAATGATTAATCCACATAAAAATCCAATGAATACTGAACTCTAAGCAAGTGATTAGATTATCCCTCATAATCGGTACATCTATTTATTTCTTATTTTTCTAGCTATATTTCCTCTTGAGACGATACTTCTTGAAAAGATCCCTTTTTTTTCTCTCTGAAACTTATTTTTATTAGTCTTCCTGTCGCCATAGGCATACTGATTTGATCGAGTTAATGTGTAGAAAGATACAGCATTGGAATTATTTATTTGACCCATGTTAATTAGTTGTGAAAATTCAGTCATCGTTACTTAAGGAATTTGCTTTTCCCTTCAAATTCTGCGATCACTTTGTATTTCTAATTACAAAAATAAACCAATAAAGAAAATGCACCCGGTTCAATTAAATATAGTATATGAAATTTATCTTATTTATACTTAGAATTATATTAAGAGTAAAGATTACATGCATTTTATAACTAAATTTTATCCAATTTTGTTAAGTAATTTCATAGCTTATAAACAAAATGTTTCCAATTTTTAAAAATATTAGCATTTGAATAAAAAATGAGTATCAATTAACATTTTTTAAGTATTTGTGAAATTCGACATTATTTTTTATTCTTCTTAAATTCCTTTTAGGTTCGTTATTAATTACATAAAAAAGCGTTTCTTAAGAATGTGTGTTCCATAGTGTTTCTTATGTTTTTTTAAGTTAAAAAAATCTTAAAAGAATTTAATTACAGAGGCAATAAATCACTTAATATTAACAATGTCCAAATATTTTCAATCGCAAAATACATGCTTCATTATAATTTTATTTTTACTAGAAGTGGATTTTTATATATTTGTTTAATCTCTTTTACAATTTATAAAATTAACTATTCTCTAATGGAGTGTTGAGAAATATTTTCCTACACATGAAATTTTATGTTTATCTTTACAATAATTGGTTGCTATCTAGAATTATGGTAAAAATACAATGCTCATAAAATGAGGAAAGTAGCATTAAAAATTTAAATATGAAAATACTAAATTTCTTGGTCTTTTATTAATAAACGCAAGTAGAGCAAATTATCAATAAGTTAGAGAAGTAGATTTTGTTCATGCTACTATTTTATTTACAGTAATGTCATTTCACTAAGCTAAAATTATAATTAGAATTCCCCGAAGCATGATGTCATATTTCATATATCCCTGAGAAAAATATTAAATTGCGAATAATGTCAGGTTGAATGAGGGAAATAAACTAGCGATACATAAAATGCATTATTTAATAGCATGTTTATCATGCATCACATAGTTCCTGAAATGAAATGCAATATTAATCGCTGAAAGTTAGATTATTTACTAAAATAACTTGATTTGCAACCAACACAACTTTGGTTAATAGAAATTTGTGAAAAAGCAGAAAAAGAGAAATGTATTTTTAAATCTCTCTCAAAAAGAGTTAAATATGCTAGCCCAAACTACCATAACTACACTAGAATCTATGGGGATTCTTTAAAATATATGCATGAAAAATTTTATCTTTTTCTAAAGAAGTCAACCAAATCCTTTTATTACAGAACAAGTCCGCATAAGCAATCCATCTCCAAAATGAAACATGAAGTATCATACGTAAATGAAAAAATGAATTTGGGCTTAATTATTCAGTAACCAAATATTTTAAATAAGTATTATAGAATCATATTGTGTAAAATTTTGGAAACCTTTTTAATAAATCATATAATAATCATACAGATTGAATAAATTTAATATATATGAAAATATTTAAATGATAACTTCTTCATAAAGCCTTATTTCCGTGGATTCTATAAAGCGCCATATATTATATTAACATGTACATATTGAATAGTCAGTTCAAATATTTATATAAGTACCGTGTAAAAAAACCCCTTTTAAATTATTACTTGATTTTTAATTACTTAATCTCTCACAGCAGTCTACTCATTTAATGGCTTGTCATCACACTATTTTTACAAGTGTGTTTCGCTTTTCGTATTCACACTTTCGATTTTATGTTAATAGAAGAACACGGGAAGTCAAAACGCACAGTCATTTTACCATTTACAATCTTCATTAATGTTGTGTTTAATTTTCCATAGCAAATTGAAATTTTGATCCATTGTTTTATATTTCGCTTTTCCGACTCAAATTATTTAAAATGTGCATTTATAAAAGTATTAATTTAATCTTCTTATAATTTAAATTCGGTTCAAAACTTTGATATTATAGCTATTCAAATGTTCGAAATAAACATAATTAGGTGTATGATTAGGTTTAAAATGTTTTCTTTTTTAACAAAAACTCATATTACACCAACAATTTCAAATAATTCTTTTAAAATTAAGTTATTATTATTAGACTATTAAATAACTTTTATGATGTATTTATTTTAAAACTATTACAGTTATTTATTTACACCTTAAGATAAATATATGAAAACATTTTCATAATTTTTACTTAAGTTAAGTAAACTGATATAACCTAATTAAAACTTATATCCTTTTGATTTCCCTAAATATCAGTTCGCTGAGTTATCTTTTAACTTTTTTTATAATTTTTTTTTTCATATTACATACCCACACTTTCAAAATGATTTTGAATTCTGCTAACGAGTTCCTACCTTTTCATTGATTTGTTGACATCTTGGTAAGCTGACAATGTATGAGACATCGTAACAAAATAAAACCTTATGAATAATTTATACTTTCTGTAAGAGATTTCTTGTATGAAAAATTTATGCATCAAAGAATGTTCTAAAAATACGAAATAGTTGATTTCTTATGATGAATATTCCCAATGGAATACATTCTCAGAAATGTGCCTAATAAATACAGATTTTCAACTTTTAGAATTAAAAGTTCGAATTAATTTTAAGCAATCAGAATTATTTGTTTGTTAAAATATTTAATTAAAATCTTGAATTACATTTAAAGCTTTAGAAACTTCTATATTATTGAAGAGAAAAGATAAAAGCAATAATAATGATGCAATAAAAAATTATTCTAATGAATGCTTTTATAATAAAAAAAAGATTCTTTCATATTTTAATCACATATTGATCATTTATAAATATAAACTTTGTAGTTTAAACTTGGTATTAATACAAAATTTCTTTGTTTTAAAGTTACTTTTAAAAAATGTTTTGTAAATTGTAGTTTGAAAAATAAATTATTTGGCTTTTTTTTTATATTACTTTATATTCCTATTAACATATCTGTATTAATAATAATTTTTATTAATTGTATAACTAAATGTGAAACGTTTTTAATAAGCAAAACAATTTCTAGAGGAGGATATTTCTAATTACACACTATATTTACTTTGTATTATCAGGAAAATATTTTTATTCAGTTAATTACATTTTACTATTGAACTATGTTAGTTAGAAAAGGAACTATCAGAGATTTTGTGTTCTTTTTCAATTGAACAAAACAAAAACTTAGAAAATGAAGAGAAAATGTAAGAAATGAAAAGAAAATTAAAGAAGAACAATAGTGAAAAGAAAATTTAAAAGAAAAAACAGTTTTATTTAATTTTATTAATGCAAATTTATTATATTGTAATAAAATTAAATGATAAAAAGTTTTGCATCATTTGCTTATGCATTGAATTATGTAAATATTATTTCAAAACATTGCGTTTATGTTATTCACTAATTTTATTTTTATTCTGTACAAGACAATGTCTCGATTTTAACCAAAGGAACAAAACTGATTTGTTATTCATTTTCTTTTCCCATTTCTAAAATATTCAATAGATATTAAATTACGAACAATGAAGTTTATATTAATCTTTTTCACTTACTATAACAGTGAATATTGGTAGTTGAGGAGTACAGAATTTCTAGATTTATTCGTAAAAATCAGGAACAAATTTATTCTTAATAATTTTAAGAAAATTATTTATCTATAATATTATTTACATAAATCTTTAATATTACAGCTTTTTTTAAATTTTTATAAGAAAAAGATGTTGATTTTTCTAAAGTATTCCTTGTACTCTATTTTATAAGAATACATCACAAAGATTTTAAATTTGTATTTCCCAAAATAGAAAATGATTTACTTTATATTTATAATTCAAAACAATTTTAAATTTAACAATACTTATTAAGAGTAGAATTATTTTTATTTTCAAAAATTAGCGATGGTGAAGTTTAATTTTGTAAAATAAACATTAAATTATTAATATATAGCTTATATAATCTTAAAAGGACAGACAGGATTGCAGTTCACAATTACATTTATAAAGAACATAATATTTTCGTTTATTAAAATATATTATGTGAATTAAAATTTAAAATTGCGAAAAACGACGAAATTGCTTTCAATGTATGTCCATTAGACAAGAATCTTTTTATGCTTTTAATGACGATTCACAATTTTAATGTACGATTATACAATTTTGCCACAATTTTAATGTACTTGCATTTAACTTTTTTTAGCAGTCTTAAGTAAAAAAATATTTCGACAATAATTTGGTTTTAAATATTGTGCGTATATATTATATTATGTGGTTTTGGTTATTATGAAAGAATATAGAATACCACATTAATAGTATAAAGAAGAAAAAAATAAAGAATTTTTTATTTTTTCTACATAAAAATTGTAAAATATAGTTCATGACCAGTATTAATGTATTTAAACAGTAAACATGCATCCATTCCTTAATAAAATTATCTTTATTCATTTGATAAAAAAGAATAAGGTCTATATATTGAATAATGATAAAAAAGATAGTTGCATGGATTTGTCTTTTGACAAATTTGACCAAATATAAAAGTATCCAATCACTTTTAACTGATTAAGATTATCGTAAGATTGAACATAGTTGCTGACATTTCTCCAAGGTCTTTAGTTTTAATGCTACCAATGATACAATTCAATGATGACACTTAAGAATCCAGTCTACACCGTTTTCAACCTAATTTCGATTAAAGAAATATAACTCAAAGTCGCATACTAATTAAAGTATTTAATGATTCATTAATTTTTTATCAGATATTTTGAATATTACTAATGTGAATTTTTTTATTCTCAAACAGACATTCTTGAAATTAAAAAGCTATTCTTATAATTTCCCTGAAACAATTAACAAAATTTAAAAGGTTATTTTACAACTCACATTACAATTCTTAAAACTTTAGTAAACTTAAAAAAGTTTTAATTTGTAGTAGTTATTTATATATATGTATATATAAGAAATAGGCAGAATACTAAAACTTAAATTCTCATTTTGAACATTTGATAATAGATTTTATTTTATATTTTATCATTAAATTAGTTTTAATAATAATTAAAAATATACCTACGAAGCTTGGAAGATTATAACTATAATATATAATTATAGCTTGGAATAAAATAACTTGTACAAATTTACTCTTTACTTTGAAATCGTAATTAATATCCAAAATTATATTCTTCTTATTTGTTAATTTGTTAATAAGGAAAATCTTAAAATGCTTAGTAAACATAGAAATATAGGAACCAATTAAACAATATATATATATATATATATAT
>JAPDSC010110253.1:26706-38661 GCA_026290005.1 Latrodectus geometricus | reverse complement strand
CGTGACGTGGTTGCATGATCCATTACGGCCATGCGGATAATATGCCTGTCTTCTCGGCTGCTAGTGATAAGTGGCCGTTGAGATCCCGCATGGCGTTCCATATTACCGTCCTGAACCCATCGATTCCATATTCTGCTAACAGTCATTGGATCTCGACCGACGCGAGCAGCAATACTACGATAAGATAAACCGCAATCCCGGTATGCTACAATTCGACCTTTATCAAAGTCTGAAACGTGCTGGTACGCATTTCTCCTTCTTACACGAGGCATCACAACGACTGTTCACCAGGCAACAACGTTCAAATGCAATTTGTGTATGAGGAACCGGCTGAACAATTTCCTCATTTAAACACAGTGTAGGTGTCGCTACTTGCGCCTGCTTTGTCTGAATGCTATGAAAAGCTAACCATTTGCATATCACAGCACTTTCTTCCTTTCGTACAAATTTCACGTCTGTATCATGTGGCCTTCTTGGTGTAGCAATTTTAATTAAAAATAGGTTAAAAACCAAACCCTTCGCTGTTATGCAATCTCATACTGATTTACAAAGATACCTATTTCCCTTTTTGATTTATTTCGCCATAGAAGTAACAATAGAAACAACAATAATAACAAAAGAAGAGCTATTAACAAGAACCCTGAAATGGCTGTTCAACTATGTTGTTAAAACTGGGCTTGATCATCTGATAGCCTATGCAAGAATAATGTTTTTGTAAAATTTTTTGTAAAACTTATGTAACAATCTTCTAGTATTTTCTCGTTAATTGATCACACTTAATCAAGTACACACAGGACCAATTGAAAAACTTCACTAAAACTAACCTGCTAATTGTTAGATTATGTAACATAATTAAATACGGTCTATTATACCGCTAGATCTTTGGTGAGAGATTGTTACGACAGTGTGTCTTTCAGTAATAAATGCTGGATTTAGACACAGATTTTTTTTTTTTTTTTTTTTTTTTTTTTTTTTTTTTACATGTGAATTTAAAAATCTTTTGGATTGAGAGAAAACTGGCATTTTTTGCCGAAGAACGTATTTATTTAATCATTTGTTATCGACTTTGGCTAATACAGACTTCATATTATGGTTTTTGTGTAAGATTAACTCATTGTGTGCCACTTGAACGCAGTTGGTGTTAAGGATTTAAATGAAACGTCTTTTATGAAGGTTTTAACAGCTTATAATGTCAGACTTTTCCAATTTATCTATTGATAACATCCTTGATTTCACGATATCATATGAACCGGCAAATTGAATTGGTATTAATAGCACAACAGTTAATAACACTCTTCTAATATTTCAACTTCTCGAGAATTTATGTCCTTGGACTGCCTTAAATTACTTTTACTGTTGAAATTTCAGCTTCTGATAATCAATTGTCAATGAATCACTACTCATCTCTTAGATAATTATGCTACTCTCTAACTAATTCAACTAGTCTTAAAGGTTGATATATTTTTAAATCAAGTAACTGCCAATAACACTATAGACTAATTCTTTAATGGAATTTTTAAACTTGTTTACTAAAAAAGATGCACTAATTACATGAAAATTCTATTACTGTGGAGCCTTTAAGCACTTCAGTTTGGCAATTTTATTTTCGAACTAGATTTAACAATAGATTCACGTTAGTTGACACGTTAATTGTCTCAGTTTTGTTACGTAAAATCAATTGAAATAAACCTATCTTTCATGAAATGATTTTAAAGTTAAATGTGTATGAAGAATCTGAAAAAAAAATTTTATCAGAAAAGAACAAATTATTTTCTTCCAAAATAAATTTTTGTAGATCGTATTTCGTTGACTGTCAATTAAACGTTAATGCTGTGCAGGAAATTATACAAATGTAGAATACACTATCCTTGTGAAACTTCTTTGAATGTCAAATAAAAAATTGGAAGAGTTCAAAAGAGTTATTTATATTTAATTTAAAAGTTTACCAAAAAAGAATATAAAAATATTTTTTGAAGAAGATACTGTGATGCCACTCTAAGAAGTAATCATTAAGATCTGAAAAAAATACGATCTTCCTGAAGGAAAAAATATAAGAAGAGTTGCCAAAAATAGTTTTTTAATTTTTTAAAGTGATTTCTTTCAAGATATGAAAAGAAACTCCATTCTAAAATGTTATAATTTTGTGCCGTTCATATTTTTATTCATCCAATTAGTGATATTTTTTATATTAAAAGTAATTTTTTATTTTAATGCATATTTAAATGAAATATTCCAACAGTATATAAATGATAATAATGAGGAGCAGAAACTTTTAACCATGAGAGCTTTTTCAGTGATACAGATGATTAAATGTAAATGGAAAAGTATGATTTAGTATTTAGAGGTGTATATTTAGCTGTATTTTTATAGTTATCACTATAATTTCTAATGAAGTTCACTGTACTATATAGTACAATATGATGACTATAGAACCCCCACACAATCTCTCTAAGTGATGAATCATTATCTTGATGTCGAAAGCACTCAGTAATGTGCATTATCTATATTAAAGCTAAGTATGGATGCGACATGTTATTACTGTAAATAGAATCGATGAATCGAGGTTCATCTGAAAAAAAAGACTTTATGTCATACTCGTATCCAGATTTCTTGTTGATCACAGACACTCTTGCATGTGATGTAGCATAAAGAGTGATCCAATCCATGGTCATCAAACTTACTATCAATGTTATTCCAAAAGATTCAAGGTGACCATAAGGGCACTTGTTGTCTTGCAAATGAACTCCCTTTTTCGATTCAGCATTCGTAACATGATTATGTAATCCAAGAAAAACTTGCATAAATGTGTTTGACTCAGTTGTCAATTATAACATAAATAAGACCCCATTTTGTGCTGTAAGTTTATAGAATTGATGATTTTTCATCGTATATAAGCATGCTCACTTATTAAGTAAAAGTCTATAAATACAAAATTACATCAATGGATTGTAAACCCTATTATATCAAATAATAATTTGATAGTATAAACCTAAAGTATTTAAAAGCTAAAAGTTTAATTTTAGGAAAAAAATAATATTGTAAATGTTGTTTCAATGAAGAGGTGATAAATTTTGTACTATAAAAGTCAAAAAAATTTTCATAATTAAAAAATGTGATGAAATTTATACTTTGATGGAATTATGATGGTAGATCTTTAATTGTCAGTAACAGGCAAACAGTGTAATTAAATGTCGCAAGGAGAATATTTTTGTTGATAATTTATCTCGGTTGTTAATAATAACATAAATATGTGATAAGATTTCTATAGATTATATCACATTCAAAAGTGCTTCTTATTTTTTTCAAAATATAGTTCATAGAGTGACCATCTTGGAGGTGAAAAAGAATGATTTGTGTTACAATTGCTTACAAATTCCATATTGAGGGACAAACAAGTTGTGCAGCAAGAGACATTTGTTATATATTGCTTAGAATAGTGGCTTTTGTCACAATAACTTCAATATTGCTGAGTTTTACATTTATTTTGATAATGTTTAAATCCTTGGCATATAAAAATATACTGTTAAAATCATAAGCAAAAATCACAAAAATTACAATATCGCAAATAATTATGCTTGGAAAAGTTATGAATTAAACTTATCACTCAACGCACAGGAATGTACAATTTAGCATAAAGCCCCAGATTATTATGGTGGTATAAAAATTAGCATATATATACAATGAACAAAAAAGAGGTGTAAGAAAAAGTACCTTTAATATGGGGTATGATATCCCCGAGATGCAATATAGCACATGCACTTATGATACTCTCAATTATACTGTCTATTACCTGTGTAGGAAGTGCAAGCCATTGTTATTCTAAAGCAATTGAAAGCAGACTGGGGTCCTAGGAGAGAGCTTGACAGCAGCTATACATCGTCCTAGAACGTCCCAAACATGCTCGATTGAACAAAGATATGATAATCAAAATGGCTACAGCATGCACTCAGTTGTTTCTTGTTCAAGATAAGCATCCACAATGCGAGCCCTGTGTAGTCGCGAATTATCATCCTATTACATGAATTTATCATCTTGCTCTGATATTTTCATTTTTATGCTCTTCACAAATGACATACGAGGGTCACTCTGAAATTTTTGAGATACAACTAGGTTTTTAAAGTTATACTTATAAAATTTTAGGTGTGTTCAAAGTAGTCTCCTCCAGCATCAATGCACTTATGTAGACGAATTTTCCACAGATTAAATGCCTCAAGCCATTCATTTCTTGGAATAGATGAAAAAATGCATTTATAGCCACATCAATCTCTTCTACTGAATGAAAACGACGTCCACGTGAGTTCTTTTTTAGATTAAAGAATAACCAAAGGTCGCACATAGCTAGATCAGGTGAATACGATGGATATTCGATCACTTTAATTTGTTTTTGTTTAAGAAACTCAACTGTTAATCCGGCTGTATGTGAAGATGCATTGTAATGGTGAAGCATTAGTCCTCTAACATTCAGTTCTTGTAGAATATCTGGAAGACATTCAGTGGTATACCAGTTTGCTGTTACTATCTTCTGTCCTTCCAACTTGATGGCTTTGACCAATCCCATTTTTCTGAAGAAAACGGCATACATCACTTTTTTCAGTGCGCGTTGATTTTTCACCATTGTCGGCGTGGGATCACATTCAAAGACCCATACTTTGATTTCTTGACGTATTGGAACGTCAAAAAACGGTATGTACGTTTCATTACCTGTTACAATTTTAGAAATGATGTGATGGTCACCATCATTTAGCAATTTAAGAGTCTTTTTACTGATTCTGACATGCTCCTCTTTTTGGTGCTCAGTTAGATTATGGGGAACCCAACGGCAAACTACTTTTTTCAATGTAATTCTTCATGAATGGTTTTGTGTATGGCTGCGGATCCAATGTTAAGTTCCTTCTGTATCATTTGATAGGTACAGTGATTATCATCCATTAACATTTTTCGTATAGCAGACACATTATCCGGGATTACTGCCGACGGTGGCCTTCCTGTGTGTTCTTCATCCTGAAGAAAATTGCGACCACTTCTAAATTCTCTAAACCATCTGAATACAGTAGCACAAGCTGGAGATTCATCACCCAATGCTAATTGCAACCGTTGAACGCATTCTTCTTGTTTTAATCCTGCTTTAAAATCGTAGAAAATCATAACGCGAAAATGTTCTCGCGTAAACTCCATTTTCTCTTCTGTTTAAAATTTATTCTACGCTAAGCAAGTTGAAGTAAGTCAGTAAAAAATCCTCTTCTGTATTATCTTCTGTATAATACTTTGTATTTTAAAATTAAACCGTTATTTTTATTTTGCGAATTCTTGTCAGTGCGTATCTCAAAAATTTCAGAGTAACCCTCGTATTCCGACAGCAGCGCCACAATTTTGCCTAAAATCATATTGTTCACTGCTTTTGTTTACTACATTCAATCTCCCTTCGATAATGAGGACGAATACATAAAGCTATCAGGTCGAAACCACTCCTTTTCTGTTTGTAATTCATTAATATTTAGTTTTTTGATATTGCTAGGTGGAATTCCCAAAATATGTATACATGCTTCCTCCTGTTGAATTATACATTTTATATGAATGTAGGGATTTGAGTGACAAAAATAAATTATTTGAAATAGTTATGATTTCAAGATGTCAAGTGAAGAACGTGTATTCAGCTAATTTAAATTAGAGAAGAAGAATTATCATTTTCCAATTTTTTTTTATTGTAGATTTTCTATTGAATTAATTTTTGGTCTAATTTAGTTTTATCAGTTTTCATATGTTTTAAAAAAAATTCCAAATATTTACAATTTCCTTGAAATTTATTTTTGTGATTTCGAAATTTAATTCTCAAGAATTTATGTCATATATTTTTTAAAAAAATTTAATTAAATTATTTTTGAAAATTTGAATATTATTAATGTAATTTTATATTTTAATCATAAGAGCGATCTTTTAGGCTTTTAGAAATGAAAAATGTATATAATTATTCTTGTTTTTTGCCTTGCTTTCGTTATTTAGGAAGATAAAGAAAAAAGGTCTGACAGTCCAGTTTATACTTTATGATAGACATTCTGTTTTCCAGGCTGGATTTCTATTAAATCTTACTCTCAATCGGATATAAAGTAATTATAGAAATAGAGGTTGATTTGAAAAAAAAGTACCTTATTTGCACAGATTTGTTTATGTCTTTGTGTTCAAATGCCTGACATTTATGTAAATAAATGAAATTGTTATTAGTTATAGTCAAGTTATAGGAAAGTATATATTACCAAAGACACACACAGCCACTCATAAAAATAAATTATATCCTTTAAGTTTTAAATAATCCCAAACACAGGAAAATATTTATATTTAAATATATTTACCACTAAAAAAGTTGCAAAGATTAGTTATTTAGTTTTAAAATTTATGTTAATTCAATAGGTGTATTTTATTTTGACATTAGGAATACGAAATCTTTAAAATATTTCGAAAATATATTTCTAAATATTTATTTTATTGATTTTAATAAGGAAGAACTATATTAAAGTAAAATAAGTATTTAAATAAGTTTTAAAGTTCAATAACTCAGATAGGTCTTTTTCTTTTGTATTTTATATATCGAGTGCCATCACAGAAGTTTCATTATTAAGAATCACAAAAATTAAAATTTCAATTTTTAAGATGAACATTAGAAACTTAAGTACTTAAAAATTTATTTTCTAAGTTGTCTTTAAATTAAACTAATTAGGCTAACTTAAATAAGCAATTAAATTAAAGTATTATTATATATTAAACCAATCTATTCATTAAAATTATCATTTTACAAAATTATTTTATTGCTGTGAAGGAGTTATTAGAATCATTTTGTGAAGAGGTAATTCTATACAGAAAATAGTAAGCAATATTTTATTCATTGTTTTAAAACTCATTTCCTTTTCAATACCCCAAATATTGCTTAATTTAATTTTGCGATAACTAATATAAATTTGCAAACGTAACCATTTCCTTAGATGCAAAACTCATTATACAAGGCATTTACATTGCTACTTTTTTTTATTACTTGCATAAATTTGATCATTCAATATTTAAAAGCGTTTAATACCATTATCATGAATACAATTTTCATGTTGTACTGTTAATGAGGATTGTAAAAGTGTAATTGGAAACAACACTTTTCTTTAAAGATAAATTAATACATAGTCAGATTTATTGATTTCCAATACTTTTAGTAATTTTCAAGGGTAATCTAAGGCAAATATTCTTTCCCAGAATATGTATCTAATGAATTTTAAAACTTCATTACTACACTTCAGTTTAACATCTGGTTTGTTTCCAAAAGTTCTTTAAATTAAAACATATAGATGCAGCTCGCTTAATGAAGAGTTAATGAGTTTTTAATGTTTTGACTTTCTGTCACTTTTCAAATTTTGTGTTGTATAAAATGCACTGTTCAGCAATACTACGCATTATTATACTTGTATTAATTATTTTCGAAACAAAACATTTCAATTTTATTATTTATAGATTTATTTTCATTTTATCGATATGCTAACGCTTACTTCTCAAAAAATATTTAAAAGCATTTATATACTCTTCTGAAGAATATTAATCTTGTTCGAAAATTTAATATTGGTGCACCCATTTTATTTTGCTGCTTCAACAGCTTAAGTTATAAATAAATTATGTATATAATAAATTATAAGTAATAATTAATAACTCTTAATGGACTGTTTAAAAACCGAAGACCAATTAACATTCATCGCGTACCAGGAACATTCTAGGATATGAAAAAAGTTTTTGAGACACTGGCAATACATTTTTGCAGAAAGTATATCATATTCAAATATTGCATGGAAGAAAACCAGAAGAATTAACTAACCAATATTTGGCGGGTAAACCACAACAATTAACATCTATTCTATTACTCACTGTTACATGAGATTATAGATAGAACCTTCCATTTTGAATAGATTTGTCTGGCTACAAGGCAATGTGCATTTATGATCATTAAGTAATGTTCAACTACAATCACTAAGCAACTGTAATTTACTTAAATAATTTATGCAATGTATAAATTATTTTAAACAAAAATAAATTTCAATTCAATAAACTTTAGAACTTTTGTGATAAAGTGCACATATTCAATTATAAATTGAATTTAGAATTGAATATTCACAAAATTTTAAATTCGAATTAAACTTTTATTCAAAAAGACATGGAGCTTAAGAAGTACAATAAATGATTACCAATGAATATATTAATAAATAAATTTCAGAAATACTAAAGCGAGTAATCAGTTACAAAAAGGTTTTTTTTTTTAAATTAGAAAAACTAAAATGTGCGATTATTATATATAAGTCCTTTATTAGACTTGTATTCTCATCATTTTTTGTCACGATACACTTTTAACGATTTCAAAATTTTTCTGCACACTAAGAAAACAACAATTTTGGATATCGCTTACTTACTCATAATGCTCTGTGGGAAATAGTTTCTGATAGTAATTTTAAATATAAAATAAAAATAATATAATATAATATGTACTACAAAAACAGTAAAACGTATTAATTCAAAAACATTGTTACCCTTACTAAAAAATAATTATAGTGTAGTAATAATGATACATTTTATGAGACTTGAAGTTTTTTGATAATTTTATTTATATATGGTGGCAAAAATTACAATGCTACTTTCATATCGTGTTCGACATTTAATATTTTTATTTTATTTTATTTTTCATTTTTATTTTGCTAAGTATTGAAAATCTGAATTCACACAAATAAGACATAGAAAATTGTATTTTTAAATATTGGGAACATTTAAAATTTCTTCAAATGAGGTAAATATTTCACTTTAGGAAAAGTCGCAGTAATAGAATATAAGCAGTTTTTAACTGTAAAAATAAAGCTCTTAACTGTAAAAAAAAAAAGTTTTATTTCTTTTTTTTATAGTGTACTTTTTGATGTAAGCAATTTTTACTCGAAATTAAAAAATTATATAATTTTTACTATATACATTTCTAAAATTTGATGGCACTTTTTTAAGAATTAGCGGCACACAAAAGTGCCGTGACACAATGATTGTGACTGTACTAGACCAATCACTGTATTAGACCAATAAAATTTTAAACTATTTCAAGTCCTTATCATTATTTTTCGCAAAACTTGCAATGTTTACCGAAACGTAAATTATGACACAGTTATTTAAATGATAACTAAAATATTTTGAATAATGTTTAAAATATTTAGTCTAGAAATTTTGTTAATTTTATTAAAGAAATATGTTATTAAAAACATTAAAATAACAAAGAATTAATTCAGTTAAAGAAATATGTTATTAAATATATATTAATGGAAATTCTATTTAGAAAAAAACTCTAAGAAATATGTAAGCAATAAAAAAAAAAGATCCCAGGTCGGAAGAATAATTTAAATTCATTGGAATACGCTTCTTGAATTTCGTAGATATATTTTCAAGGTATGTAATTTTAATAAATAGTATTTAAATCCTTCATGGTGCACCTATTTTTCAATTCTAATGCTCCTTGAACAATCGTTGACAGGTTAGGGTCTGACCTATAAATCGAAATTCGTGTTCTAGGCAGACACATTTCCATTTTCCTGACAGGAATTTACTTTAAATAAAGTTAGAATGATTCATTTTGTTCTGTATTTCTTTTGTACGTCTTCCTACTTCTTTCCAGGCAGTACTAGTTATTTCCATTTTTCTATTTCAACGAAAAGAAAAATTTTGCGTTTCTGGATATTTCCCATGATATGAATATATTTTCTATATTAGATTTAAGATTTTCATAAAATATAATTTGTATGAGATTTTTTTTTATTAAAATGAGCTTGATAAAATTTGTATCAGAGTGGTTTTAGAGTCTTAAGATTACGTAACTGTAAAAAAGATGTGTTTATATATTTTATTTTTTTGATTTGAATAAGAATATGACTTTGACTACATGTAATGATGATATTATATATTTACAAAATGTACGTTTGTTTGCCTCAGCTATTATTCTTATAGAAATGCTTTTCATATTTCATAGAACTTGCTTTTGAAATGTTTTCATGATTCAGACAGGTTATATTTCACGATGAATGATATTCAAAATATTAAATTATACGTCTCATTTTTCCAAATTTTTTTCTCTCTTATTTATTTAAGCATTTTATTTCATGGAAATGTTACCGATTTTATTTTAAACCAAAAATAGGAGCTGAATAGACTTTTATAAAAATTAATTTATTAATTCTTAAGGGTATGAAAAATCAATTTTCATTTTATTTCACAAGTTATTAATAAATAATATGATTGTTTCCCATTTTCAGATATATTAATATTTTATTAGCAGTAATTTTTCTGTTTACAAATTTATTTTAGAAAATTCTAGAATATGATGTATTTTGAAAAATACAAAAAAAAAATACTTTTTATTTTATTTTCTATATATATTTCAACAGATTAATTTTTAGATCATTTTTTATCAGTACAAAATAAATATTTTGTTATGAAACTAGATTCTAAAATTTTGTCTCATCTTGGTTCACTGCAGAATATTTTTCTGATAGTTCTTTAAAGTTAGCCTGTGTAGTTTTCAATTATAGTGTTTATTATTTATAATTTATGTTTCAAAAACTCATATGAATGAAATTTAAATTTAGATAATTTTGCTAGTTTTAAAATAAGTTTTCTTCTATGATACAGTTTTACTGATTAATGAAGGATAATATATTTGTTTACAATTTACCTAATGCTATCTGGATGTTGTTTTAGCAGCATTCGTCTCTGTACTTAGCCTTGTATTGGGCAAAGTTACAGTTACGTGGACGCAATCGCATGGGAGTTTTCATAATTCAATAATAGGAACCAAGCAGAAGATCCATCAACACTTGAAGTGTATGATGCATATAAAATGGAAATCTAAGCAATGCCGAATAAAAGAAAGACATGCAATTGGTTGTGTATTCTCAACTTGAGAGTCTGGTTTCCCGTCACGTGCATATGTTCTTTCAAACTGCGGTAGTTAGGGCATCGTTTTTGTTATCAGAAGGTAATGATTTCGAATCCCGGCTTAACCGAAGATCCGTCGTGTTCACTAAAGGTGGTTAGGACTAGTTAAATAGGTTGTGGTTGCAATGTCTTCCAAGGCAAATGACACCTCGGTGAATGGCAGAACAAGTATTTGGATGTCTTTTGCTCTGTCCTTGCTTCTAAATTACGCAGACCTGTCTACTTCCACTGAACTGGAAGAACCAGATTCAGAGCCAGGTACAGGGAAGTATGCTGGTGCAACAACAACAGGGACAGGCAGAAGACCCCAAATTTTTGGTCAACCACCTGCACCAAAAATATTATTTTACTTGGAAACATTGCGACCACATGACCTATTGAACGTGCCTGAGCTGCCATTATTAAACATAAGCAATCTTTGCTTCAGATGGAATTTCAATTCACTCTCTAACAATAATGAGAACAAAGTGTCATAACTAACCAGCCATTGAAACTTTGGTGTCTGAATGTAAGCACTCCCAATTATTCTTAAATAAAAAGCGATACCGCTATTTTTTTAAAAACGAATATTATTTAATCTATTTATTATCCTGCAATTGATAGATGTTTTCTCAAATTAAATAAGATATATTTTATAAAATGTACTTAAAAAACATTAATTTGATAAATTTCATAATTTTATAAAGAAAAAATATTTTATTTTTCTCGAGCGAAAATAATTATATGTATTAACTGAAGATAATCAGACTGTCTGCAAATATTGTGCTGTCCGCAAAAATTATTAATTTTATAAACATGAAGATACTCAATTCATGCAAAATGTTTCAGTATATTATATAAAACGCTATCTTATAAAATTTCATAAAGAAATATAAATTCTATATATTGTAAATCAATACCGACACGCACACACACACACAAACATATATATATATATATATATATATATATATATATATATATGTTTGTGTG
>JAPDSC010110253.1:0-16706 GCA_026290005.1 Latrodectus geometricus | reverse complement strand
AAACGCATACATTTAAAATATAAATATTAAAGTATATTTTAAAATGTCGAAGGATGGATTTAACCAAGCGATAGATTTGCTGCAAAGTAAAAAAAAAAAAAAAGTTTAGAAATAGGAAATAATAGTTTGAATGTTATGAAACCCCCTTTGAGTTGGAGGATAAATATTGGGATGAATGCCGCGAATCACATTCCAGTTTCATTCAAAGGGAATTTCCTACCAACGAAATAGAAATGAGCCTGATCGCAATGCGAATTCCAGCCTATAGATCAAATTTCAACTTGTCAACCTGTGTTCAAATGACAATGGAAGTGAAAAGAATGGGTAGAAATAAATAAATTTAAATGTTTAGTTTCATGAAATTACATTTCAAAATATATAACTTCAATGCTGCAGAAAAAGTTGGGAATAAGATTTTAATATTTTTAGTTATATTTTTAAATCTAGTTAAAAAGAAAAGTTACGGCTATAGCAGACGATATTTTACGTAAATTTTAATGATAATCCATTTTTAAAATTAAATGATATTGATCTTAAAAATCATTGCTTTGATTATTTGATTTTATTTTAAAATTTGCATGAAATAAATATTAATGACATAACTTTGAGAAATTAAAAAATACAAATCCTCCGTTTATATATTTTTAAAATATTCTCATGCATAATAACATATTATTCTAGAAAAATACCTTTATTGTAAATTATAATGAAGAGCTATATGATATTCGTCTTTTGTTTGATAGTTATGAATGGAAAGTTGTGCCTTTGTTTATGTACAGGGTAACAAATGGAATTACAAGAAACGTGTATTTGTAAAACACAAAAAATTAGTAGCTGCTTTAAAACACTTATAAAATGAATTATGTTAGAATTATTTGTATATTTTTATTCTTTAATATGAATTTATAAATCCCAAGAAATGTTAGTTTATAAAGATTAATATGATATTTTTTCCATATTCTTAAATTATTCACAAGTTTTATGCAAGCGGTATATTTCTATTCCTTAACACTAATTTCATAATTCTCAAGAAATGTCAATGTTTGTGAAGACAAAAAGTGATTTTCTATTCCACACCAACAAGTTTCATGTAACCGGAATTAATATATTGAATTTTTAAATTTATTATTATTACAATTAATATTTCATGTATTGGGTAAAAGTTTACAAAGGGTGGCCCTAATTTTTTCGGCAATTTTTTTGACTCCAAGATAGACTCCATGATGTGAGTAACAAAATGGCCGTTGTCACTGCACAAAAGCCAAACTAAGTTAATTAACTATTTTTATGTATTTAATATAAAAGTTTTGTAATTTACCGAGGTTATCAAATGAAATACAAGGATTACTAAAAAATATATTTTATTGCCAAATATTCCGTTAAACCAAGGAGTAGTGTTCTGACTCGAACTTTATGTATTACTATACTTTAATTTTAGTACATGAACATATTTTCTAAAATTTAATATTTTCATTTGTTAAATTAATTAGAAATAATTAATCGATTGAAATATTTCTGGTGGAATACTTAGACTAGTGTAAAAAGGAATTCACGAAAACTTTACACAAGCATACTGCAGGGATTGAGTATCTGCCCTTATCCATGTTAACTTGAGAGTCGTTTGTGTTTCGTGAAAGATTTGTTTGACAAAAGGCTTGTTTTGGGCGTTGATTCTTAAATGACAATCCCAGTAACGGAAGATCGGCGACTTTTGTCAGTGACATAACCACATGTTCATTGTTATTTTATACAGCTATCAAATCAAATTTAAATGAATGTTTTTTGTATTCGACCAATGAAAAAATCAGCTTTTGTGACTGGTGCTTTGAAAGCCAATGAAATTGTTACAAAACTTTTTGCCCATAATTTTCCATTTTAAGAAAATTAATATTGAATATTTTAGAAATAATATTTTGCTTTATCTTAAAATAATATTGTATGAAATATATGAAAACAAAAAAAATATGGAAAATGTTTTAAGTGAAGCTTTTATCAATTTTATTTACATTTGTATGATTTGTTCAAACTTATATTTTACACATAAATTGAAAATAATAAAATTTAAAATGCAGAAAAATCTTTACTCAAATTCATCATTTAGTAGCATTAATTTTTAGAAATTTCATTTTGAAGTATTTTAATTAATGTTTAGTCTCAATGAATGAAAATTTAAAAAAAAATAATCTATTCATTTATTTTTTACCTAAATATAATTCAAACATAGGCCTCATTTGAAAAATTGTCAAAAAATGTTTTTGCAAATTTACCATGGGTATTTTCTTCTTAATTCGACACAGCAATTTAAACAGATTTACTGCAATTAAAGTACAGAAAGAAAATTAAAACAAAGACATGCCTCATTAACACTTACAATAAATATCTCATTAGCAACGAAGTTATAAAAAGACGACAATAATACATATAAGCAATGAATACAGATTAGAAACAGAATGATTAATTTTATTGTTACTGTCACGTAATCATATAAATAGTCATGCATGTGTATAATGCTCTGTCGAAAATGTTAACATCAGCATATAATATTAATTCCGACTATCAACAGTTTTAATTGAATGAAGCCATTTATATTTGAGTAGCTGTTTGAGCTCACGAAGACATTAAATATCCATTAACATTCAATTAAGCAATCTAGGCGCAAATATATGTATTAAATGGACTGCTTGGAATGAATTCAAAAGGTAAAATACTCTAACGAGCTTAAATTATAATGAGTACATAAATATAGCGATCGTATTAGAATTCAATTTGGAAATAAAATTAAAAAATACTTGGAAACTAGAATAATTATTGAATTATTATATCCGCGCGTTTAAAGAAGGAAATGCATCAAGTTCCTTAATTTGAAAATCAATTAATAGAGTTTAAAGTCTTACTTTAGAAAAATACGAATTTAATAATCCAAAAAGAATTAATTCTAAATAGGCCACGCAATATTTTGAAAAACAAATAATGATCTGTATGATAATTTTGTTGAATCGGAAAGAGCATTTTCATCTTAACTGTTTTAATTGATTTATTATTATAATAAAATAATTTTTTCGATAAAATATTTAAGCAACTATTGAGACCAATATTTTAATATTTTGAAAGTATACTTTCTTGGTTATAAACATAGCTTTATATAAAAAAAAATTTTTTTTAATTTATTGCATGATAATGCTTTATAAATTTATTTTGCGTTAACGTTTGTTACATTCATTCATATTATAATTACTTTAAAAGGCATTTGACAAAAATCATTAGTTTTACAAATTTTGTGATCTAGATCCAAACCTAAAAAATCTGTAATCAGAAGTTTGACTACTTAAAGAATGCTGTTCGAGTTATCAAAAATTTTCAAAAACAAAATAGGTGATCTCTATATATACATTGTTACAAATTTGTAAATATTATTAGTATTTGTCATAAAATTTCTCAAGCAGATCTATAATAAATTGTGGGCATAAATTGTGATATTTAGGCGTATTCTACATTCAAAACGTCATATATAATGATTTGGCAACCTTTTTTGTTGAGATCATTGGTGACTTGGATACATTTTGGCAATTCAGTGACCATTTGGCGAAAAATAGATATTTCTGAAAAATTTGATCAGCGTAGCTCTTGAACTAATATTGAGTAAAATAGCCAAGAACCTTCCAGAAAAACCTTGGTAAAACTCTCAGATTTTTACGTCAAGGCAGATAAACCATCACTCACCATACAAGTATTTTTTAGTGAAGGCGATCAATCTTGAATTTTAATGCATGGAAGCTTTTGTCTGTATGAGGTATTAGAGCCCACTATGATTAAAAGTTATTTACAGATGTATTAGCTGAATTAAAGCTGTGTAATTATGACTTCTATTGGTGGAATTCCTTGCATCTTGTTGAATTTGTTATGAATAAAAATCCTGCGGTTTTTAAAAAATTGCTACATCAACTCTCAATCAACACGAACCCTGAAGAGCGGTACAGTATATATACTATATATAAGGGTATTGGGGTGAGTAATAATCAGAACCTAGTTAAAAGGTTATATCATTTCGGAAGTAATGCAGACATTTGAGTATTTCTACACCACTGTGTCAAGAATGACCATGAGTACATATTTTACAGTGAAAGACTCAATCTCATCTGTAATGAACAGTTATGTGTAAATGTTTGAAGTCTTCAGTGAGTACCCCATTTTATAACAGAAATTAGCTGATGACAATTCAAAAGATAATCCATCGGTTTAATACTACTACAGAATATCATATAAATTATTTCACTCCATACACACAAAGCCATTTCTTCCTGCCATTGCTGCTCATAAGTCATCGTTCTATGAGCTTCAAACTATAAAAATAATACAGACAGTTGAGTAACAATAAACGACAATTTTGAAATTGAAGTTTCATCAAATTATTTTGATATTATTATTTGAAAGTTTCAAATTAATAAAAATAACGGTAACAAGTTGGGTAGCTCCACCTCACAAAATTCTTTACAGACTCTCTGAGTACTAAAGTAAACAAAGAGAACAGATTGAAGGAAGAAAGACAGTGCAGACGGCTTCAAATCTCTGCTCGTAACAAAAGATTTTGAAATTCAATACTAGAACTATTTTAGTTTTACTGCCTTTGAGGTTATTTCTCTCAAACTGTTCCTGAAATATCTTCTAAAGAAAGAAAATGTGGCTCAGTGAATACTCTCAAACGCTAAATTTGTGAGCCAGGTAATTGGTGTTCATTCTTTTAGATTTTGTTGAGCTACCTAAAAAATAATTTGGTGTGGTCTTATTTCACTATTTATTCTTTGTATATTTTTGAGAAATTAACCGTTAGAAGTTCCCGTATATTATCAATTATCCCAGGCAGTGATTTAGAACATTATTAAATAAAATTCATCTTGACATGTTTGCATGCCAGTGCTTTTCGCATTTGATTTTTATGCAAGATGACACTCATCTAAACAGTAGATTTTATGATAGGAAAGTTTTATAAAATTATTAAATAGAAGTATATAGCCACCAATTTCGTAATCTATATCCTCCATTATGCCCAGACCTTAATCTATGTAACTTTAATCTTTATGGATATTTGAGACTTCTATTAAGTCGTGAAGATAAAAAAAGTTATCTAATATTGAAAATGTCATGAAATGATGTTATTGAAAATAGCATTTTACGACACGTTAATGAAACGTTTCTGAACTAATAAAATTCAAAGAGTCACAATGTCTATTTCATACACAAAAACTGCTCATGGTTTGTACTCTAGTTGTGTTCCTGGTGATTCCGTTGCTTTCAAGAGTTTTATAGCTGACCAAACTACGTTTTCTAGGTTAGCAAGTGACCATCATCGTAGCCTTAAATTTGAGCGTAATAATAAGCTCTAACCTACCCATTGTAAATGTGATGTCAATCAGGCTAGCCCCCAACGCCTTCTTTGTGTCTGGGATTGAGAAGGATATCCTTGCGAATCAATTCTGTTTCTTGATTTTGGAAGGATTGAGAGGCTCATGCATCTCATGTAGTATTTCTACACCAGATAGAGGATCAGAAACAACAATAACATGTAAGCAAAATTAATTGCTGTATATTGAAGGAAAATTATTAAACATTTAGAAATTATTTTATGATTCATAAATTGATTCATCTTTCGATCTCCCTCTTATTCTCAAACTTATTCGCGAATAGCTGTTTTTCTTTGCAAGTGTATATCATATTTGTCTTTTAATTATTTTAATATCCTATAATTTTTTATCTTAAAGTTTACTGTGTTTCCTTTAACTACGTTAATATTGAACAACGAAAAAGAAAGACAAACATCAGACAATTTTGTTCAAAATTTTTTTAATTAAAAAAACTGTTTTAAATTTAAAAAATTCTATTAACTTTTAAATAAAATTATTGAATAGATTATGAATACCAATAATTCCTTTTGATGCAGTTAGTTATAATTGTAGGCATTAAAGCTCATTGAAACATTATAAAATTTCTTGAATTAAGCATTTAAGGAAGAATGTTACTGTGTATTACAAAGTGCTAATATGTTAATTCTTAAAAAGTTACCTACTTTTGCCAATTCATTGTAATACAGAATAAAAATATATTTTAATGTAATAATCATTTGTTTTTCAAATTATTTTTAATGTGAATTTGGGGACTCACACAAAATCATTTAAATCCCCTAAAAAATAATTATTAATACAAATAGATGAAAAACTGAGATTTATGATTTACTATTTCAGGTTCTGCTATAGTTAAAAAATCTGTCTGTCAACATATTGAGCGAAAATAATTTCGTTAATATTGATACTCAAAGTCAGTTATATTTATCATTTTGTCAATGGTATTAACTAACCTTTGCACTAGTAATAATTATTGAATTCACATAAACTTAAAATAATCTAATTTTTATTTAAGAAAATATTTTTAATGAAGATTGTTAAGTACAATTTTAATTTTGTTATTTAGTTTTCTTCCACATAAATTACAGAATGTATTCGCAACCTATATTGTCAAGGTTGTTTCAAAATTGCTTATGGGAATGAACATTCTCGCCAAATATACAAATACAATTAATGTAAGTACTCATTCTAACACTCACGCTTTATTTGTTAATAGACTGAAAATGCATGGTGAAATATTAAAACATTTCTACGCGCATCCTAAAAATACCCTGAGTTCTCTATGGTTATCAGTAGGCAGTGCTTTTCAGAGCTAATTGTTTCGGGTTCAATGCAAACTATTCTTGGGGAATAATTTCTACTTTATACACTCACAAGTGTTGTAATGGATTTACGGGTATTTTCAAGTTTTCTAACTTTTGCTAAAACTGAATAGAGCTCACTTTCTAAAAGAATTCTGGAAAATGACAATATACAGCGGAATTTAAAAATGCCTACAATAGCCTCACATTTATATTCTGGCCATTTAGATGTATCGGAAAAAGTACAGTTTATTCATTTGTTTTGTTTATTATTGAAAAATGTAAATTAATGTTAAATTACTATTTGAATATATATCTATGCGATTTCTATTTCAGATTATATACTGACTAGGTGGGTGCATGCTAGTTCTTCAGATTTGCAATCTTGCAACAATATAGTGTATTTAATAGCAAATATAGTCTACAAACTATGAGAGAGATTACTCACAGAGTGACCAAATGAGAATAACAAATTTTTATAACTTTTAAACCATCCTCTTGTCTGCATAAACTTTACTTTTTGCTACTTTACTATTGTTCAGTAACCTGACTTTAATTGCCTCTTACATTCCTTAACAAATTGGGAGTATGTATAGATTCAGCCTACTTTCCAGGAGATGGCGTGAAAGAATCTTAAATACTGAATTAAACATCTTGCTACAAGATAACTTCAACTAATTCTTCAGACTTATATTATGATTATCCTCTTTTAATTCTCAAAAAGGCCAAAGAAGTGTGAAATAATTTCATTTATCAGATCAAATTACTAGATGATTATCAGCTAAATTTCTTAGAACTGTGCTTGGAACAAATCAAGCACCATATATTTATGTTTATCACCAAGCTACCAAGATTTTCACCTTCCAAGAGTACAAAGAATGAAAGAGATGGCATCTTATATAGGAGGGGTGGCCAAACGTTTTGGATCTGGGGTCTACTCCACATTTAAAACTCAAAGGTGGTCTACCAATGGCAGGCCTAAATTAAAGTTCCTATTTATTTTCGGTAACAAGAAAAAATGGTAAATTATGTAATTTTTCTAAAAAAAAAACATTAATATTAATATTTACAAAATAAAAATTTACTGACGAAAATAGTCAAAGTATTAATACATCAAAAGCTGACCATCTTATTCACTTCGTTTAGTTGAAATTTGGCACTATATATCTGCGACAAGTTTATCATATTGTTGCTGGTTCAAGTTTATTGCAATGCATAAACACGAAATTAAATGTTCATCTGTTGAATGCAACCAATGTTTGTTTTTTGTTCATGGTTGAAAAAGCAGAATCGCAAAGATACCTCGATCCAAAATATGATTTCAAATTCAAAATCAATTTGTAAATATTTGGAAACGTTTCCTCAGAAATTAATTTCCAAAAATCAGCATCGCTAAATATGCTCTGGATTTAAGAAATATATCGCATCGTAATTTAATAAGTTATTCCTCGACCGTGACTGATGTGATATCTATTAAATGTCTTATTTTTTCAGATACTCTATCAATGTTAACATTTTCATTAAATGGGGAAATATCATAAAATTGAGTATTTCTTTCAACTTAATTAAGTCGGTGAATCTTCTTTCAAATTCTTCAAACAAAACAAGTAAGTATTAAACGAAATCTTCAAAATCTCGATTTGGATTACGGATGCATTCTTCCTCCATGTTTTTGAAGTTTCTTAATTCATGTTTTCTTAATTCAGATGCACACCTTTCTATAGTTTTTTTTTAATGTTTTAATCGCGCTCATCATGCCCGTTTAAGGTTTTATATATAAATCGTAAACCTTTAATCATAAATCTTTAAATCGTGAATTTTTGGCAAAGTTTGTTTTGGATTTTAAGGCGTAGACAGTGGTAAATTTTTATTTTAAATAATTCATTGATTATATGTCATAAGTCATAAATTAAATTGTTAATTTCCGAGGTCATTATCGGGATGATCACGTGGACTACCTAGAATGTCTTCGTGGTCTACCAGTCGACCGCTGTCGACGTCTTGGCCACCCCTGTTATATAGTAAGGCACCCAGGGTGTGCCATGAGGGCCCCCGAACTTGGGTGAGTCTTCATAATTTAGAAGCAGGAACCAAGAAGAAGGCCCTCAGATATGGCTCCCCACCCTCAGATAGAACATATAAGAAATGTGAGATTTCTTACATTCTAACCAAGGAAACGAACTATTTTATCCAATAATTATAACGTTAAATAAAATAAATTCTAGAATATGGTAAAAATATAAAAAATAAATCATGTTATGTGTTACATAGGGGCAGCTAATAAGTAATGTAAGGGAAAACTTTCTATTTGACAACACCTTATTCATCAATAGTTTTAAAATGAAAAGGATAAAATATCCTGATTCTAATCATAATTTGCTAGGAATGTTGAATTCATGTTTTATTTTTTATATTAATTGCTTTTGAAATGATGCATCTCATTTTTATTGAAAATATATAGTATCAAAAATCTTCTAATATGCATTTTATTATTTTACACTTAATCACAATTCAATGCTATGGCTCAAAATTTAAAAAAAAATATACTGGACAGCTTCATATTGATCTGGTGTTGTCTACAAGAGGTATAAGCCTAAAAACTATTATTTTAAAGATTTATGTTTCTATATTTAGAAACTAAACCTCCAGACAAATCTTCTGAAGTCAATAAAATTTCAAACAACAAAGAAATAAAATTATTTCACTTTCTTTTTAGATACAAAAAGCTTTAGAATTCAATTTTAAAATGTATACTTTCCTTAAACACTGTCTTAAGGAAAAAGTCGAAATAAAATCGCGTCGAAATTTGATTTTTGGAAGCAAGTGTATTAAGACTGAAATATCACACATTTAATTTCATTACTTTTACTTCAATCTTAATTTACAGAAAATCAATGCTAATTTACAAAAAAATGTATTCTGTAATTAGATATAATTAGATAGGCTATATTTATTTATGCCATTATTTTTCTATACTCTTAAAAGATTAAAATTTAAAAATTGATTTCCTTTCTAAGAAAGACAGTGTAATAGGTTGAAGAATAATTCATTTCTAAAAGGAATTTCCCTCCATTGTGCTTTCATTTGAGTTTACTCTTCAGGGGAATTGTTGAAGCTGAAGCAATCTACTATTACTGGGTACACCATTGTGTGGTCACGACTTCTGCTTTTCTCTAGAAAAACTTTTTCCCATTTTCCTTCAGATTAAATATGCTACTTGTTAAGTATTAGAATATTTTGGGGCTAAGCCACTTTGCGATTTCATTCTTGATTTCTTTACATTTATAATACTCATAAAAATGTTATTCTTTGACACTAAGCAAAAGTTAGACCTAGCGCCATTTTATTTTTTGGTAGAGTAGAATTATTAAGTTTTCCCTATGCAAAAGTTATTTTATTAATATTTACTTAAGATAAGTCAAACATATAGAATATAGTTTACACAATTTTGAAGTTTCATAATAAACCTTCATCAACACCAACACTCAAATTTCGCTTAAAATTCGTTCAAAGTTCCCTGTAAAAGGAAAAATAAATGAGAAAAATAAAAGGAGTTACCGAGGCAAAGAATCATCAAAATCGGTCTCTAAAGAAAAATCCTGGATGACGAAAATTTCAACATTTTAATGTTAAATCCAAAGACAGACTACTGAATATTTGAAAAAAACCACTTAGATAAACTTCCCTTTGTCTAAAAAATACTTCTAAAAACAAAACTTTAGGATAAAGAAAATTTCCAACAGCAGACGATATATCGAAAGCAGACGATATCAGTAACTGAAAACGTCATCTACACTTACACAAAAATATAAAAACAGACGATATCATAAACTGAAAGTGTCATATGACAATAATAAAGTATATGTATGAAAGCAAATTAACTTTATGATAATTCTCGAAGTGAAACTAAAAAATTTATCGAGAGCTGCATTACTTTATACATTTATGGTACTAAATGCGGGTGCGTGTTTCAATATAACTCATCCTATTTTAAATGAGAAATTAACCTCTTCTCACTTAAATGAATTTATTGGATTTTAAGATCGATATATTGAATATTATTATGATTTTATTCCTAGCAAATGTGATGTGATAATCCAGCAATAAAGGATAGATTTTCTTCTACACAAAAACTTTATTCAGTGCTGTTTCAGTCACAATGACTACACTTACTCTACCTCGAAGCTTTTACACAGATTAAAAGATTTATACAATTTCTATAATATAGGAACTAAACTCAGCAGCATTCAGTGCAGTCTGACTCCATACTTCAACTCACTCACTACTTGACTTAGCCGATATTTATATCTCTTCGGATAGGCTCTAGAATTGTCAAAAACATTCCTATCATGAGCCTATAGTAACTCAGCTGCTTTTAGAACATCATTTCGAAACTTCAAAATGGTTAACTTGTGTTTTGTCGCCAAATATTTCACCAAGTTACCAAAAATACTGCCATGCTGTCTTAGATTTCAGGCTTACTTCTCAGATCTGGAAACATCTATTTTCACAAAACAAGCACTACTTAGACATTAATTTCATTAATTAAAAGAATATATTTATACTGTTTACTGACATAAATATTTTTCGCTGTTTACATTTTTATTAACAATATTTTTCACTGCGTTGTTTGTTAACAATTTACATAACTTGTTATGTAAAAAGCTATGTAACCTTTCCTACGAATTTACTGTTGTAGTCATAAGACAAAATTCTTTATCGGAAAAATTTAAGCTTTAATGATAATTATATGCTACCATTGCTACAAAAATTAGTCATAGAGTAAATAATAAAATAAATCTGCTTAAATTTGGAGGTACTATTTTGCTATTCTACAAGATTTCTGTTGAATTTCTCTAAAACAATTCACTTGAAATAAAATAACATTTTCAAAGATATTTAGATTCCTTCTGAAACACATAAATGACGTTTATTATGAAATAAATTTATAATTTAAAATACTTCATGTCAATATTGAATTATAAGAATTAATTTCATTACATTTCAAATTTGTATAAAAATTTTTATCTAAGAATTTAAACGCAGATGACAAAATGTCTTTATATAAAGTATTCACTTTTGTACGTTGAAGAAGAAGAAAGTATTACGAAAACGAATAAATATGATAGGAAATTCTTCACTTAAATGAAAATAATTCTTTAAGTTTAAAGAATAATGCTGACATTTATCTATATAAGCAGATAATTATTGCTATAATAAATAGAATAAATGAACACAAAGCCTTGTTCGAATAATTTGAAATTTTCTCATTGTAACTTTCTATAAAAACTCTTAAAAACATTTACAAATAGCAGAAACTATTAAATTATATTCTTAAATATGTATCCCAACAAATATTTTATTTCAGTATAAAAATTTAGAGCTTTCTTCTTCATTCGAAAATGCTTAACTTTTAATTCTATAAAAAAGACAAAAAGAAAACATCTTTCAGAACCTTAGATTTAACTGTAATCTCTGTTAAATAATAGCTGATTATTTCTGAAGGTATTATGAATCTTAAATAAATTACACTTGTAATTTTTAGTATTTTAATTTTAAAAACTATGAATGAAAACAATGTATTTTATTAAATTTTCTACAAAATATTTATTTTAAAAGCTACTAGATGAAAGAAAATATTTTTAAGTTTTCTTTAAAAGAATTTGTGCAGTTGACAATATTTGACATCGTCAATGGCATTTTCACTTAAACGGAAAAGTCAAATATTTTTTTATTACTAAATAGTAACCTAATAATATTAGTTTGGGGAAAAAGAAATCCATTATTTTTTCGGTAGACGTCTGTAGTGATCGATATCTCGAAAGGTATCTATCAAATAATTTCAGATTTATGCTCGTTGGAAAGGTGACATTTGACACTAAAATATCCTCTTGCGGTTTTTTGTTTGATTAATTCAGTTACGAGTACAAGGTTTTAAAAATGGAAGACAACAAACAGAAAATTCCATACATTTTCGTTTTTCTCTTGTAACGGCGAAAAAGATAGCCGGGTGGCTAAAATTGTGAAAGGTCATCTTATATAAGACTGTAACAACCAGTTACGTTCAATTTTTGTTTCGTCGATTCCGTTCGAGTATTTTTGATGTTAGAGATGCACCTCGCATGTGGATACAGCATCGTCGAAAATGTCTATAAAATATCAAAAATGATCGAAGTTAACCGCATGTCAGCAGTCGTAACTCACAAGACCTAAAACTCTACATGAAAGCTGTTTTAAAACTTTTTACAAAGTGAATCCAAAAGAAGTTACATAAAGCTCACGTAAAAATAATGGATTTCTTTTTCCCCAACCTAATATATCACCTAATATATCAACATTTTGTAAGTGGAGAACATTCAGAAATAAGAGATAGAAACGTTAAATACAACGTAATAGAAGCAATTTTAAAATTCTAAAATTTACTGTTCCTTTCAAGTCTTTCACTTACATACATAAATATATATATATACATCGCAATCCTTTCATTCGAAGCAAATTTCACACGATACAAGAAACAACAATTCTAGCTGTAGAAGTCAAAATTACACAGCTCCAATTCAGTTAATTCATGTTAAGCTTTCAGTCACAGAAGTCTGTAATACCTCAAACAGATAACAGCTTCTAGGCATTAAACTAGCTTTCAAGACTAAAAGTCTTCACTAACTCCTTCTACAGAATACATCTTACAGATAAAATGTACTGACGGAGTATCTGGGAAACACTGCCTTACCTCCGATGTTAATTGGTAAATAATAACATTATTTGTAAAAATTTGCCGAGAAGTGTGGCACTGGGGTGACGTTCGCATCTCATTCAGCATTCGGTCTGAGTCGGGGTGCTGCTAGAGACTTGAGAGAAACTTGAAGAGAGATGATTTTTAATTCTTCAAATATTTAAATAGAAGTGAAAATATTTTTTGTAGGCTGTAAGAGTAAATAATTTATTTAAAATAACTGGTTCTACGTTGAACGGCTGTATTTATATCTGATTTAAAGGTGAGTTTTGCCAAGTTTTCTGAAAGGTTCTAGACTATCTCGCTAAGTATTTATCCTACAGCTTCAGTGATGTATTTTTTCACTAAAGATCGCAAAGTCGCTAAAGAATATCGCTAAAGGTCGCCAAGTTGCTAAATCATTAGGATTGTGTTTTGTAACGTAGAATATGCCTAAATTCTGCAATTTTTACCCAAAATCTGAGTATTTTATATCCATCTGCATATTTTAAGACAAATACAGGTAATTTTAAAAAATCTGTAACAACACACGCACTAAACATATATGTATGATAACATATATGTAGAAAACATAAATTATGAAAATAAAAATAGCTATTCTTAAAGGCTGCAAATTTCCTCTGTAGGCTGAAAACCTAACAGAAACAATAAAATGTATAATAAAGTTAAGCAATTCAAAGTAGAATAAATAACATTTTGTTGCTAATAACTTGAATAATGAAAGACGCGCGTAGTGTAACTTTTTTCCTCTCCAGAAGAGAAATTATGTCATTAATATCGAGGATGCGTTTTTGAGATGGGGGATACGTAATCTCAATTGATAATCCAGTGGCAATATTTAAGAATATTTTTCAGACGGATTAGAATGATCAAACACATACTATTTACTGTTTCAAATCTAGTAGGAATATATCCAACGCGTCCATTATAAAAGTATTAACTAAAATCATAGATTGCAAGAATTGTTTGTTTTATATGATTTTGCTTTACAAAAGTTTTCACTTTGTCTATTTCGCAAGTATGAATCATCTACATTCAATAATTCAAAAAGTTATTATCTGAAAAAAAGTAAAGGATGCATATTGTGCGTGTTTATTGTCTCCATAAAATATTTCCACAACCAAGCACATTTACTAATTAGCTTTGTTTATAAAAGGAAAAATTAATTTAATTTTTAAATTTATTAAAAAAATTGAATGCCCTTTTAATGTTTGCAAATTAAATATTAATGAAAAAAAACATGAAACAAATATGTAATGAGGCATTGTAATATAAAATTATCAATCAAACATAACTTAAAATATAATCTGATAATTTTTGAAAATCAGTGTAACTTATTCATAAAATTGAGGTATTGTTGCACAAAATATTGAATAGAACTAGTGATCTTGCTAACTTATAAATGACAAACATTCTACATATAGAAAATCTTGTAGAAAATTAAAATAAAATATTCGAAACAGATCCTGTATATTTACAAATTTATTTTAAAATGTTTAGCTTGAAATTAAGTGTTAAAATATGGAAAAAAGTTGAAATCCCGATTTATTAGATTGATTTTTTTTAAACTGTACTGTTTTTGTACTGTGTAACTTGGCTTTAAGCGAAAGTGTTGTAAAGAGATATAACTGAGAAATTTATTGGACAAGAAGTTTTGTTTAATTATGTGATCAATTATCTGTCATACGGAAAAAGTAAAACTCAAATCAAATATAAATATTTTTAGTTGAACACACACCATCAAATATCTATAGACAATAATATTATTTTTGTGACAAAACTTTATCGTCAAAATATAAATAGGTTAAGAAAAAGTTTCTAATAAATCTTACGCTATCGCAATGTAATGCAACAATCAAAATAAAAATCAGTGAAATCTATAATATTTTAAATAAAAGTTGCATCATATATTGATTTGTATTATTATTGTCTGATTAAAATAAATGAACATGAAATAAAAATTCGTCGCCAATGGAAGTAAATTTATAATACTTCATTTGATGTGGATTCTTACTGACTTCATAATGAAAAATCTTGAATATTTTTCCAAATTCTTTAATGCAAATGTTTTTTTAGAAAAAATATTTATGAAGATTCTCTTCATGAATATTTAAGTCAATAGATCTTACATATTTCAATACCAAAAGCAAAGTTTCAATACTGCAAATGTATTCATACAGTTATTTAAATAAACTGATGGCTGATGAGGATATATCATAAAAATGCCCAACACTAAGACTGTGTGAAGTTATTTGGAAAAATAAGGCGAATATACATACTGCATATAAATTTCATTATGACAATAGAGTGGAAGACATAGAAATTTCAAATTAAACTTTTTCTTTGAGGAAGAATTGATCAGTCTTCCATGAAAAGCAAAAAGATTGTTATATTCTGTTTTTTAAATTACTTGTTTATCAAAAGAAAATGCAGTAGATATTTTATTCATCATGTATTTTACATTTGCCTTTTTATGTACAGAAAAATAAGGGCAAATTGTAACCACATCTGACAGTAACTATGTGTTTATTTCTCTGAAGTTAACTAAATTTCCTGAATATTATTGCATATTTAGTAATATCATTGACGTAGAGAATAGTTATATTACCTTATTCGAACATAGTTAAGATTAGTAGTAGTAATTATTGTTATTAAAATTTATTGTACCATTGCCAGTCTTGTATTAGAAACTCAGAATTAGGTTTAATAATTTGAGTTAATAAGGCATTCATTTAATAAGCATTTCCTTCAATAAGGCGTGAAATCTTCAATGCTTGGCATAGGTGGATATTGTAGTTCTGTACAGTAGTTACAATGCATGCCTCATGTGATACCTGTTCAATTAAATATCTGTATGCTTCAATAATTCGAGATGATTTCGCACAGTAATTGAATGATTACATAATCCATGTCAAGAAATTCTAGCAATAAGTTATGAGAAATAATATATAATATATAAAATTAAATCATAATATATAAAATTAATCACAAAAATGAATTTTAATCAAATACATTATGCATTAATCCTTTGAGGACTGAAATATTTGAAGGATTTTATGCCCATGGGTCGGATTTAATTTGTCGCTATATGGATTAATATATAAAAATAAATGTATTTGGAATAGATTTAGTATATTGGGGATATAAATATAAATTTATGATATATATCTTTTAAACAGACACAGTTACAAAATATAAATAACACACACACACACACACACACACACACACACACACACATATATATATATATATATATATATATATATATATATA
>JAPDSC010110249.1:0-12912 GCA_026290005.1 Latrodectus geometricus | reverse complement strand
CTGAAATTTCAAAAGGGGAATGAAAACTCAGGAGTCAACCACATCATTCGGACCAATTTCTTTTTAATAATTTATTTTTTAAGGGGTTTAACCATAAATTGCGCATAGCAAACATAAATAATTCTATTGCATTATATAAAGAAATACCTATTGGCAAATTTATCATTTTAATATCTGTTGACATTTTATTTTTATTTTTCTGCAATGAAATCACAAATAAAATAAAAGAATACGCATTCTCTTATTATATTAAGAAATCAAATAAATTTCAACATTATTTATAATTTCGACAATCATAAAGGGCTAACAGTTTTCAAACACTTGAAACTGAACAATAACTTGTTTTAGAGTGTAGGAAGTGCATTTAGTGATTTTTTAGAAACATTAAAAAGCAAATAAAACAGGAAATCTCGATTTTAGTCCCTGTTCGTCGACCATCCCACGCTAGTTTTATGATATCTGATTTGGGAAGAACAGGTTCTACTGTAATACTTAAAAAATTTAGTAGATTAGTCATTGTTGACTTGCTTAAAACATTGCATCAATTTTTACAATAGGATTTATTTCGATTGAATTTTTATTGTTTAAAATTTACTTATAAGAGAACCTATTGTATACAAGAACAGATTGGCAACCGTTTCAGTTTTCATTGGATTATTAAAAGTGTTTTAAGGTAACTTTTTTCCTATGATATATTAATGTATTTCATAGTAACTGGAATTATTACTTTTTTTATAATTGTTAATATAAGGATATTTTTTGATGTAAATTTTCCGACTAATTAAAAAATATTAGAGTATTTTTGCATTGAGATATTTTTCTGGAAACTTTATTAAGTACATTTAATAATAAATAAATTAAGTTAACTAAAAATTACCAAACTTAAAATAATTTGAAAAGACCTAAAATTAAATAAGTGAGCTTCTGAAATACTTGTGAAACAAGTAACATTAATAAATAAGCAGTTTTGCTGACAATTCATTTTTATATAGAAATTGTGTCAATGTTCGTATGCTTCTTTCATATATTTTGCAATGCTGGATTTTGTACTGTAAAATATGTAAAAAATATGATAATATACAAATGTTGATTTCACGTATTTAGATTTGGGAGTTTTTCAAAAATCATACTTTTAATGAAATTAGTTTGATCTCACAAATTTTAAATTGTTGTGATTTTACAACTGATACTTCCAAAGCTTTACTTCAAAGTAAGATAATTATTTTAATTTGTACCATTGAAGTCAGGGATTTTCAAAAATATTTGTAAAATATTATGCGATATTTTTTGTCTTTAAGATAGAAAAGTATTTTAATCTGAAGCTTCGAAAGTATAATTAAAGAAGGATGGAATAATTATTTTATTTTAATTGTTTGCTAAGGATTAGCGTTGGACATTTTTTGAATTTTGTAAATGCGATAAAATATCTCAAGCAATGAATATACTTAGAAATTTTACAAATATTTAATTTTCTTTAATTTATCTCTTCCATTTAATTATATATTTAATTAAAATTTCTTTTATGCAATCTTATCAATTATAGTAACCTTTCAAGTATTTTTAAATAAATAATTATGACTATTTATTTACAGTTCTGTTACTGAAAAATATTCTGAATCTTAAAAAATCAGAAATGAATAACTTCAGTTTCTCAGTTTTATGTATTGTTCTTGCTGTTTTGGTGATAAATGCTGAAGCTGGTGGTGAGTATACTTTGTAAAATTAGTTCAATAATACAATTTCCAACTTTGAACGAAAACAATTTATTATAAAAATGTACATTTTGTAACAAATAAAAAAGGAGTTTTTGTTCTCATAATTTATTATTGTTATTGTAAAGATAAGTAAGTATATTAAGTCAGTAGTTGATAAAATTTTGAAATTGACCAAAATTACTAAATTCATTTTAGAAAGAACGTTTTTCATTATGTATTTGGATTTATTTAAATGTTAGAATACACACTATGTAGTATTTCTAGAGGAACAAATAAATATAAAAAATGTTGTCATTAAGATTAAGGTTACAATAATCTCTGCAGAAACTGTCACTACTAACATTTTTTTAATAGTCTTTTATATTTTCCCTGATCTCTTGAAAATAAACCAATCTTTCACTTCTAATTTTTATGTATTATAACTTGCGTATTCCAATATACTATTTTCATGTAATATTTTGTAATACTGAATTGCTAATTCTGTTTAATTTTTTCCTGTATTATGTCTATTCTGTTAAGGAATAATTTCAATAAATATGTATTTTTTGCCAAGTCATTGTCTTATATTAACTACTATTGTAATTTATTTTTATGCAATTATAAACCGCTATCGATTATTTATACTTTGATATCCATATTATTATCTAAATTCTTTTTATATTACATGTATCATCCATTGCAATAGCTGTATTTTTCAGAATTGAAATATATCTATTTTATTTTTGTTTCAATTAAATTTAAAATAGTTTATTTTTGATTGCATGCCATTGTAGTAATTTTATATTTTTATTTTAAAATACATTCGTCACAATTTTGGTTACTTAATTCTATCTTGAAATTAATAATTGTCTGTTGGTTTATTGTTAAACAGAAGAAAATGTCCTTAAAATCGTACATAACAGCTGTCTAGCATCAAAATTTATACTTTTAAAATAACAAATACTTTCAAAAATTAGTATTAAATTTCATAAATTTAAAACTAAAACTATGTTTAATTTCCTGGTTTTTGTTTACTTTTCGGTAAAAGGTAAATGTAAAACACCAGAAGGGATGATTCCAGCAGGGCAAAACTTCTACACTGAACACCCTTGCACAAGAAACACCTGCTATGCTGATGGAAGTATATCCGCAGTAGGGTAAGTTACAGATTTATGCCTCTTAATTGATCTAATTGTTAGTGACGTCATAAAGTAGCCGATATAGTACGTCTTATCCTAAAGTAACCATAAAGTACGTCTTATTACAAGCACTTGCACACATACAAATATTTTAAAATACTTTTTTCTAATGATGAGTACTTGGTGAATAACACTACACCAAAATAAGGCTGCTTAGGTAAAATGGATTAGGTAAAATGGTATTATTAGGTAAAATGGAAACTGCTTCTCCTTTATCGTTACCCTGTATGATGTTTGAATCCAACACGGAGGCGAGTACCATTTTCCACAGAACACCACCACAAACCCGTTTGTTGAAGGAACCATATTCATTATATATAATCTGCTCAAAAGAAAGATAAAAAAAAGGAGAAGGAAATTCCATGACAGAACAGGGATTCGTACCCGAGATTGCAGCTGTGGAGTCAGGAACGCCACCCACTCAGCCATTGGTCTTCATGTTTCAAGCATTCTTCCAGCATTTTATATTTTGATTTGCTTAGTTGCAAGAATTTAATATATAATTTGTGCACATATATTATGGGTTTTTCCATGATTGCCAAATTTAAGAGAAGTTGGAATAATTCTATTATGTGTCTTGGATTTCGTTTATTTCTTGCTTCAGGCCAGCTTTTGCCCATTTACCTTTTTATTCTTAAAATGTTATTTACCTTAAAATATTCAATCATGATTCTTCAGCATTAGAACAACATTAGTTTTGATATTTTAACATATTACACTTAATTATTTGTTGTATTTACCCCATAAATGTGTATGATTTCAAAATATATTTTTCTTATAAACTTAGTGACACATTACTCTATTTAATTTGTTGATAAAAAAATAAGCTACTAAACAATGAGATAATTAACAGATTATTGAGTATTTTTATTTTCTTCTCTAATAATAAATAACTATTACAAATACTTAATCATTGCGTAAAGAAAATATGACTGGTATTTAGTGTGTCAATTTGACCAAGAATTTATGTTGGCTCAGATTTACTGTACGGTCGCTCTTCACTCGATTTTCCAAAGTTGGTGATAAATGACATTTTCTGGCAACCCAAACAATTCTGACCAATCACAGATGAGAGATTCCGACCAATGAAAAATAGGGGATTCTGATAAAACGAGAACCGATCAATGAAAAATGGAATATTCTGTTTATTTTAGACCTTGCTTGTCCAAACTGGCGAAGTTGGCGAGATGTTTGGCAATTTTTTGAAAAAGTCGCCAAGAGCGACCGTGCAGTAAATTTTTACCTTTACGTTTTGATTTTTTTAAACAAAATGTTTTGTTTTCTTACCTATTATTGAAATTTCCCTATCTGCGTTTTTTAAAACTATATTTTGTTGAGCATTATCTAATAAATGTCATTTGATTGACACTGGGTATTCTTCTGTTATTTGTATAGAATTTGGGCATTGCTAATTAAAAATACTTAAAAGCGAATTCCTCTGTATTTAAAAAGAAAATTCGCTTGTCAAAATAATCCCTAAATTACTGATTTACTTCCATGATAAAATTTTCAATCAACTTTGTACAACATCATTTTTAAAGAAGAAAATCACTTGATTCTTGGCGGCAAGTTTAATAAAATATTTGGCGACAAATTTGTTTCTTGCAGATGAGAACCGGTTATTCCAATAGATTTAAACATCTGGATTCCTTAAGATGTTGAAATAAACTGGTTTTGTATAAGGCAATATATGCTTCCCACAACATGGCTATAGTGAACAAAAATTAAAATAAATATAATCTAAATAGAAAGTGTTCTTCTGTAAAAGGGTGTTTTCCGTTTAGTTTCTTTTTACTTAATTTTTTTTCCTTTTGTTTCAGCTGTGGAACATTTCGAGCACCTGGTTGTCAAATAAAGAAAGGAAAAGGAAAATATCCAGCTTGTTGTGAATATCCAGTTTGTAGCTAAACTAATTAAAAATACAAAATTCCTAATTTTTAAATTTCTAAATTTTATGATTTTTTTGCAATATCACTCTAAAAAAAATTTGCTGTAAGATAACACTTTTGTAATAAAAATAACCCTATGAATAATAGCAGTAAAAAGAAAAAAAAATTGATGATCAGAAATTAAGCAAAGAAAGTTTGTAACAATAGCTTTGAATCTGATGTATAATCTTAATTGTTGTAATCTTATTGTTGTAATCTTATTATTGTAATCTTATTGTTGTAATCTTATTATTGTAATCTTATTGTTGTAAAAATGCTCAAATGTAATTTCTGCTTTTTTTAAGAAAAAGTTTTAATAAACTAATCAAAATATTATTTTTTGTTTTTTTCCTAATAATGAGAAAAAAATATAGTTTTTGCAAGTATATGTCAAAAAAATACAAAACATTTAAATTTGAATATTTTATCATTTAAAAACTTATTATATCAATATTAGTAGATGTAAATATTTGTTATTAGAAACCGCATACAGGTATGTTTTTGTATATACACCCAAATGAAACTTATCAAACATTATTATAATTTGTTATTGATGCGAATATACTTAAATGAAATTTGATAAGTATGTTTTGCAATGTGTTGGTTAAACTATTAAAAATGATATGCAAAGTTTTAGAAAAATATGAATTGCACGTAATTTAAATAAATGTTCATATAAGCATGATATATTTCAATACATTTTTAGGTAATTAAAGCCTTAACATAGTAATATTTGAGAAACTTATGCATAATATGTTGACAAATATTGTTGCGAAATATTCGAAGCAGCCTTCCTTTGTAAGGTTTGCTTTATCCCAAAATTTATCGAAACAAAATGATTTGAATTTAATGGTGTTTGACGCTAATTAAAATACATTGTATGGATTGTTATTAATATTATATAAATTATTAGAACCATAAAAAATTTATTAGATTGTTTAAATGAATCATAATTTCTTTAGAACATAATCTAAGAATATCACAATTTTTATGAAATCATTCGCCAAATTGGTGAGTTTTATAGACATTCTTCATCATGAAAGGAATAGACAACATTAAAGGAGCGATTGGTCTATATGATAATGTGCTCATATTGTAGCTCAGAGAGGGATGTTGATAATTATAATGCATTGCTTAGAATTTTTGGGTCTGCCATAAAACCATTTTCGTTTCTCTTTGTGGTTGGGGGTTATTGCTGAATGAAATGTGTCTATTTAATGTGGTACTCGCTTTAAATTTCATGAACCCTATATTATGAGTATTTCTTCTTTATCCTTATGGATTTACCATATATCTTCATAACATATGTGGTAATAAATAAATCTTAAATTATTTAATATTTAAGATTAATAAATCTTAAAAGTAAAAATAAATCTTAAATTATTTTAGATTTACCATATATAATATGAAGATTTAATCTGATTAATGTACATAGACATATTTGCATTCGGTAAAACTATACTTTAGAGGGTGCCCCCTTGACGAACATGGCGATTTTTGTTTGGCTATCGTTTTTTTGGTGAATTTTGTTGGCACAGAAGAATCAATTGTTCTGTTGCAATCAGAATATGATTTGGTTATTCAGCTTGGCGATCAATTACGATTACAACTTGGCAAGAATCAAAGGAGTACCCTAAAGTACAGTCTAACCTTGCATTCTATAAATACATCTATTTGTAATGATCAAATTACATCGTAACTATTACTATTAGTAATAAAATCTAAATACACTATAAATCTAAATTTCAATGTTATATTTTTTCTTTCATAGTCAACCCTAACCTTAATATCAATACGTAAATCATATGAATATAAATCTTTGATTTATATTTTATCATCTTATGATAGTGATTCCCTAATTTCTATCATATTTTCTCGCGATACGTGTAATGTTTTATAGACACCGCTATCAAATTACAGAGAACATGATGAACTTAATCATAAAATTGGTCGTAAAATTAAATGTATTTCTGTAAAAGCATCACTAAAAGACTATTACGAATGTTCTTTATACAATAAGGAACTTTTAGCATCGTTATGTTTATTGACAATCATAAAAAATAAAGAAATTTTATATGCTTTTAATCTTATCAAATGCATCCTGCCATTAAAGTATGCATTATTACTCTAAGATTGTTCAATATGGTACTTCAATCATTTAGGCGATTTTTGGACGATTGCCAAAAATGATGTGATTAAGTCGACAATTTTAAGGAAACGGCTGTTAACGCCTATGAATGCTGCTATGATACTGATGAATATGTATATCAGAATTGTGTTCGATTAGTTTTATGATAAAGCAGTGAATTTAAAAATTTTCGCATGTTTATCTAAGGAAAACACACATTGGAATGAATACGAATTAATTATAGTTCTTCACACTAGATCATAAAAATTTAGTGATGTTAAACGTCAATAATCCAATTTTTAGATTTTAATCTTTTTCCCGATTATATTGTTCTATTTATAGAAACTCAAATGTAATTCTTTCTTAAAAACTTTAATTTTTCGTTTCAAAATGATATATTAGATTGTCTAATTAAATATAGAATCATAGTATTCATAATTAGATAAAATTTACTAAAATATTTAATTTTTTCATAAAATCGAAAGGGTTGCGCGTCAAAGGAATTCACATTTAATAGATTTATTTCTTTCAATTTGTTAATGCATAACAGCAAACATTTAATAAAAACATCACTTATATATTAAGTCGATATGTTTTAGTTTTTTTTTCTTAAAATTTATATTAAAAAAGGGGTACCGCCCGCCCTGTCTAGTGGTTAGAGAACCTGACTACGGATGGTGAGGACCTGGGTTCGAATCCCGGCTCGGGGATGGATGTACTTGCTCTTTCTCTCTCTGTGTTTCTTGTCCTAAAGTAAGGGATGAATGTGGCCTTCCCTATAAACGGGTTTGTGGTGGTGTGGCGTGGGCGATGCTACTGGTACCTCAGTGACTTGGTTCGCAGGTGCCCACCGGGTAACGATAAAATGAGTAGCAATTTCCGGCCTTGTTGCGGCAAATGGTTTAAATACTCAAAGCTGCCCCCCCACGCTTAAAATAATTATACCCCCAATAAAACACCTTTACTGAAGAAATACATTTGAGAATTTATTTTTTAATTTTGTTTATGATTACCATAATTTATTTTATTGTAGAAATAATCTAAGGTAATTTTAAACTAAACAAATAAAATTGTTTCGTAATTTTGACTTATGTTTTGAAAGGCTGATTGAAGCAAAATTTATTTACTAAAACATTATTCATGATCTTAGGTTAACCGTGGTTAATCATGTTCTAATGGTTATTTGATTTGAAAGGTTTTCTTAAATTTTCATTCCTTTTAAAAAGAACCTATTCTTATTACTTTAAAATTAAAAAATATTAATATATTACATAATATAACCAAAATAGCAATATATTCTTAAATTAATATTACTGATAAAATTAAATATTTTAAAACTTCCCCGAAACGAATCTCGCCGAGTAAACATTTTAGGTGATACTGCTGGGCATACGAATAAAAAACAAGTACTTATTAATTTTTATAAATTTTACTTAAATTGTAAAGATATTATGAGTATTTGGTTATACATTTTATTGGATATTTCTAGAAGTATTTGGTGAAATGGGAACGATATCCGAAGTTAATCAGCAAAAATAAACCCCTGAGAACTTTTTTAATGTTGACTATGATTTACATTAATATTTTAAAGTTTTCTAATGAATTTCAAGAAACGTTTTGTACTAGTAAATTTAAAAATACATTTGTTAAATTTTTTTCTTTAAAAAAATTCAGCAAAATCAATTATTTTAAGGACATGATTTTCAATTACTGACACGATTGTTATTCAATTTTTTGCAAGAAAATAATTTGCTGCTTGAATATTTATTGAAATGAAAATTCAAATGTAAATATTCCAAAAGAGCTTAAGTAAATAATATAACTAACAAATATTTCTTTTTCAAAACAATTTATTCAGGAATTCAGACTTAAAGGTTAACATGATTGTTAAACATGACTTAGTGATTTCATATAAAGTTTGGATGAAATTGATTCCATAATAATAAATTACAGGATGTATTAATTGCATGAATTTATTAAAGCAAATTTTTTCACAATTAAATGTAAAATATATCCGGATAAATTCACTCTAAATATTGACAATGCTTGTGTCATACTAATTTCAGAGTTTTTTATAGTTTTTACTGTGGATAAAATACCTTCGATATTTAATAATAGAAAAAGCTAAAATAATTATTTTTGCAGAAATTAGACAAACTAAAGTGCGAAAAAAATAATATTTATAAAATTCTACTAAATAATTATCTATGGAATTTATACTTTAATGTCTGTAGAATTAATTATGTTTGATATATTTTAATTCTTTTTTGTAAATAACGAAACGAGTTATTTTTCTACTGTGAAATAAAAAGTTAGTTAACAGAAACATTTTTATACATTTTTGTAAAGAAAAGAAACGAATTTGTTCTATGATGGATACCAAAAATTAAATTAAAAAAAGCAATTAATGAAAATACGAATATACCTTCGAAATATTTAAGTAACTAAAATTACAAGCAAAATTCATCTTTAAAACATTCTACTCTAATATTTGTGTTTTACAACTGGCAACGATTCTTAAACCCATTTCACATTTTTCATTCAGTTCATAGGTAATTTTATCATAGAAGGAAAATTATATCTTTAAATATATATTTTTATAGTTAGGTTACTTTTGATAATTTTATTATCATGCAAGATTATTTTTGCAGTTTTTTTCTATGATGGAAATCAAGGACTAAATTAAAAGAAGCATTTAAGAATGAATTAAGAATGAAATACAAATTTTGTTTTCTATTTTTTTGCAAACGTTAAGTATTAAGAATCTATTTATATTGTTTTTATTAATGGAAAGCATTTCAGAATTTTTTATATTTGAATTGTCCAAAAATTTAGGATTTACCCCGTTATACTTAGCCAGTTAGATAAGTTACAACATCACTTTTCTTTGATTAAACATGACATTATTTATTGTTTCTCAAGACATATTTTTTCCATTTATTAATCAAAGCTCAATCTTCGACATTATATATTTTTATCTTAATTTTTAACTCTAGAAGAATAATAAGTGTAATACTGTTTGTGCAATAACTATAAACTGCAAGAAAATCTCATCCATCTTCCTTTCAAAATTATGAACAAAAACATTCCACAGATATTGCAATTTAGTGTGTCACAATATTCTGTGAAACAATAAAATTTAAATTTCAAGGAAAGAGAGAGAGAGAGAAATTTACATAAAAGGAAATTAAAAAGTTAGAAGATCACTAACTAAAATTTTCAATCGGACATAGAAGACCAGCAAGGTAAGTCCGGAATACTAAATCTCTTATTATGCGTGCTCTAATAATTGAATTTTTCACCCAAAATGTAGTGGCTAGGATTTAATTGATATTAACAATACCATGCTTTTGCTTAATGAACACTAACAATTTCAAAATATTTTTCTACAAATAATTACACACAACTAAATAAATAATTATTAAAATTTTAAGTACATTCTCTCTCGCTCTCATTCATTTTGTAAAATTATTTATCAAGATTAGAATATCTGGAGGGTAAAATAATAAATGTGTTCTTAGTCAAGATTTACATTTATTATATATTATATGCACGTATTTTTACAACTATTTATAAATAATATTTGAATTAAAAGAAATTTATTCTCTAACAGTAATAATTTTGCTTTCCATTATTGATTCTCAAAATGTATTTTGATATTTAGATTAATTTTAGCTAAAAATAAATTTCTGAAAATTACTGAAAATAATGTAATGAATAAAAGGTAAAACAAGTTTTTTTTTATCTTATAAATACATTTCTTTTTATGAGGAATCAATATTTAACTTTCTTATGTAATCGATACAGAAATATTTTACCGATAAAATTCATTTAATTTAATAAAACAGAATACGATACTATATAATATCGATACATCAATTCATATTGATTTTTATCACAAGTCATGACTTCTCATAAAATTTAAAATCAGATAAACTTAAGCAAAAAACTAATGGAATTCAAATAATACTAAATTGAAATGGTTATTTTACGAAGATTATAATATTTTATTTATTGATTCGATATTAACTAACAAATCTATCATCTAAATAAAATAGCTGAAGAGGAATTATTAATATCATGGTGTGGAAAACCAGAAATCAAATTTGGCTGTTCCGTTTATATGATTTTTGCAGATCTTGCAAATCTATGAGAGATAATTAAAAATTTGTTAATTTAAAACTTGTTATGATTTTCAAAATTTAAAATGAATAACTATGAATATTCATTATTAATGAAATTTTGATATTTATATATATTTTAATAATAGAAACAAGTTAATTAAATTGGATAAGAGTCAAAATAGAAATTTCAAATCAAGTATTTTAAAAATACTTGTTAATTTTAGACTGATGATTTTGTTAGTATGTTTATCTCTGTAAGGTTTATTTTTTATACAAGAAAATTTTGAGAACTATGTCACATAACGTAGGTTTAAAAAATGAGTATAATTATATTCATTCTAAAAGGTAACTAAACCAACAAAATTTTAAGAGTGCAATTTTTTTGTTATTTAAAAAAATTGAGCTCTATTTTTCGATTTATTTAAAGTATGCGAGAAATGACACAAGAGTTAACAAAAATAGTCTATTATAATTTTAAATTTATATTTGAAATTGAATATTAATTACAGAGGCTACGGATTTAGTTCTTGATATTTTAAATTATACGGCGTTCTTTTAATATTCATGATTAAAACCTTATCCCAAAAATTTTCCATGTATTACTTTTATAAAGAAGTATATGATATATATTATAACGAAAGAAATAAAATTCATGAAAATTGAATCCTCATTTAAATTAATATTAATGAGGAAATAAAGCATTATTTCAAAATTTTTGCTATTAAAAAGGTATTGTTTCTATAGAAGTATTTAATAACTATAAATGTATTTCCTTTAATAAGATGTTGATATAAAAATATACAAAATAGGTTGACGTAATAAAGGGTATATTTCATATTTTTACCATTCTGATGCAGCTAGCTATATTTGTCTTAGATTATGTGACACATTCATTTATCCTAGAACAGGATTTCTTTTTTTTTAATCTAACAAATAAATGGATATAATGACAATTATATATCATATATATATGTAACATATTTATCTCATTTCTAGATTATGATTTCCTTTTTGCAACCTAATAACAATAAATAATATAATAAATGAATGGGTATTTACAATTATTTCATATTATATGGAACATTTATCTTTTCTAGAGCATAATTTTTTCTCATTGCAATCTGACAAATGTGGGCCATGTACTGAGTATCAAATTTTATTAAAGAAACTTTGAAAAAATACCTATGATATTAAATATAAAGGCAATGAATAATTATTTGTATAAATTTAATAAGTGGTTTTTGTGCATATTAGTACATAAAAAATATTATAAGAAAATTAACTTATAAATAATTATATAACTATTCTATATAAACAATAATATTTTAGATTATTTATTAGATTAATTTTATCCTTTAAAATTGTTTGTATTATTATTCTTAAAAATGCTAGAAAACTTTAAAACAAATTATTTAGAAAATGAGCCTAAAATTATTTCATTGTTAAGCTTTAAAATTTGAAGAAAAAATCCAGTACTGGTTTAAACAGAAAGAAATATATTAATTTTTAAAAGAAACATTTTGTAAACTTTCCTAAATCATCATTCTTTTCAGGTGTATTAAAAACGTTTGAAAAAAAAATGGCAAAAATGGCTCGTTTACCGTTTGCATTTCTTTGTGTCGTCTTCGTAGTATATATTATAGAAATAGAAGCTAAAAATGGTAAGAATATTCATTAATTACGTTATGTTGTTAAGTCTGAAAATAAAATTTATTCGAAGTATTATGACTGTGGTTTAAAAATCATAAATATGCCTTAGAAAATAAATTATTTAAAATAAAATAATGAATTTTTTAACTTCAAAACCACACAATTTATAAATTAACAGCAGATGGATAT
>JAPDSC010110246.1:1516719-1528724 GCA_026290005.1 Latrodectus geometricus | reverse complement strand
AAAAAAAGCTATTTAAACAAATGTTTTTAAATAAATGAAGCATTCAGTTTATTTTACTTAATAATAATAATATTTAATTATTTATACTTTTAATTTGAAGCCTTAAAAATATTACTTGTAAAATCAATATTTTCTAAATTAAATATTTGCTTCAAGTAAAAAACCCTAAAATATAAACAGAAACTAATTTGCTTAGGAAATGTTGCAAATAAATTTGTAATTAATTTACTTTTTGTCTAATTTAAAAATAATTTTAAACAATGCCATATTTGTTTTGCTAATGCATATAATTTTACTCATTTGATTAATATTAATTATACAATTTATAATCCATGCGAAAATATTCTAAGCATTAAAACAATGTTTACACGAGAAACATTATTCACAAGCAGTATATCATGAAAAAAACTTATAACTGCTTTGAAACTGTTTAAAGTTACACAGAAACTTATAAATTTTGAAAATGTTTCTATTATAGCCATTAGTAAAACTTTTCAAGCTATTTTCATTTAAGAGCTTTATTTAATGGAATACAATAAAAAATTTAAATAATATTTAAAAACTGCGAATATAAGGTATTTCTTTATCGTATAAATTGAATTTAATTTTTTTTCCGTACAAAGTTCTTTTTTGTAGATTATAATATAGTTGCTCATATATCATACATGCCATATAAACGATCAATGCAGAAAAAAAAACTAATTTTTATCATTCATGAATTACAATCATTAAAAATTATCTAGAAATGTTTCGTACCTTAATTTAAAATATCTTATTTCTAATTATTTCACTTTATGAATAAATGTTTATTTAAGGGATCTAATAAGTATTGTCTCTCGAAATTCATTAAGCAGCTTTGTATAAAAATATTCGACATGCTCAGTTTCTCATAAGAACTAATGCACTTTTATTGCATAAAATAGTAATCTTTATTTCCTACTACTGAAAATAATTTCACTAAAACATAACTCTTAGAAAAATCTTTATTAAGTTGTCCATGATTCCCTATGATTGGTCATCCGAAATATATGTACTTTATGAATTATAAAATGAGGAAGACTACTTACTCCTTATTTAGAATTTTACATATTACATTTGAATACTCTTACTATCAGTCCTATTCGATTATTGGCTATGTTTTTAAGAAGAACAATAATACCTCTTTTTTAATGCTATACTGTTTACTACGATATTAATTTTTATGTTCAAATCAATGTATCGCAAAAACTTATTATTATTTTTGAATAATAAAATTATTCAATAAAATCCAAATATTTGAAAAATTCCAAAGTATTCAAATTAATTTTTTAATACTCTAAATATTTAAATATTTACAACATTTTTTATGTAATTTATTGAAAATTAATTCCAAATAAAATAGTTTTTTACCCTCTATTTCACTGACTGCGATAACGTGAAAATTTGTTGTGGATTAAATTTATAATGCATGTGCTTGTAATATGATTTGGAATATATTGATTTTAATTAAATTAAAAATGAATGCTCAAACTAACTTTTAAGCTGTGCTAACTTGGCACACTAATTTAGATTACACATAATTTTATATAATTGAAATTAATGAAATATATTTTATTAATAAATTCCATTTCAATATTACTCAAATTGTATAATGATATCAAAAAGTTCTTTTTTCCTATAATTTCTAGAATTTTGAATAATGTTTAACAAACTAAAAATGCATAACATCAAATCATATTATGGATATAATATATAAGTCGTATTTCTAACTGTCTGGGTCATAATAAATTGAAGACCAGTATTGCTTTAAAAATAACACATTAACTTAACATCTAAAATAAAAAATTTGGTTTTAATAGAAGCGTAATTTATGTAAATATATATATTTTTCTTTTAATGTTAATTGCAAGGAACCAAAATAAGCTAAGATCTGTGGTGATCAATGTTCGATTAAGACAGTAACGTACAGACATACAAATTGATATAAAATCCTGGATAACGTACAAGGAAACTGTTACCTTACATAGCTAATCTGAAATGATGCATTTCTATACATTTAATGAAAATATTACAAACTTCTATAAAAGTTATTTTTTTAATAATACACGCATAATTTGAGATTTTTGAATATTTTTAAAAAACTTCTTTGTCATATTGAGTTAATATGTAACTTATAAATTTCTGAACATTATTAAGAAACTAGATGTTTTGTACATCATGATATTTTTTAAATGCTTTTCAATTTTTAAATCTTTCTAAGAGCAATAATATTAATTTTTTTGTTTTCATTGATCTCCATATATCAAATTAAAAATGGATAATATACATCTCAAGATAAAATTTTAAAAAGGATCATGTATTTTCTTCTTAATAATATTCCATGCCTTCCAACGTATGCATAATATCATATAATAATAATCATATGAGTAATAGACTTTAGTGCTCACCAATGTCTTGTATTTATTCTTTTTGTAGAAAAATCAGTGTAAAAGTACGAATTTCTCCTAAAAATATCTAAAAGAAAATTTCCTAGATTTTAGTCAGCAAAATTCCATCAAGTGTTCGATTTATTCTTTCAGACACCTTAAAGATTTCCAAGTGAAATGCCCTCTCTTATTTTCGAAATGGGACACACAAGAAAGGAGAATTGATGGATTGTATACTCTAGAACTCTTTTTTTTTACAGATTTAAGAGATAGCACTGAAATGTTCAAATATATTTTGCTAGGCTTACAAAATACGTTCATACCTGTCAGAAAAAGTTTTATTCTTTCTTATCGTTAATAAATGAATATAACTGTTATCAATTTATTTAACAATTGGGTTATAATTCAAATTATTTTATTTTATTTATATAAATGACAAGTTCCTGCTTTTATTGGAAAAGAAAAGCATTTCATAATAATTCTATTGTTATACGAATTTTCATTTCTTCCAAGGAAAAATATTAGAAAAAATTATCTTAATTTGATAGTCAAACATCTTCTGTACAATTTAGTTCAGTAAATATTACATTCATAGTGATTCTTAATTCTATAAATTGTAAACTTAATCATACAATAATTTTGTAATAAAAATTTATATATTAACTACCCATTTTTGTCAAATATGCTTTTATTTCTCAAGTTGCATGTCAAAAAGGATTTATACAGAATACAAAAAATTAATTTCTGAGCTTGTAAGTAAAATAAATCTTAAAGAAAAAAGCAGCATTTTTTACATAAAAAAGACTTGAAAATTAGTTCTGAGTATTGCCTCCCCAATAGTGAGTGATCATAGATGATTGCCAATCTTAGATATTCTTCGATCAGAGGCCAAATGTGTTTGAGAGGAAAAAATATACAGAACACGTTGTTAAAGATACAATATATTTCAAGAAAATAAAAAAACAGTTTTGGATATTTTATGCAACATAGTGATGCACATTGTCCTTTAAAAATTTTGGACAGAAAAGTCTAGAATGTAAAAAAGAAGACTTAAAAGTCACAGAGCTATAAGAAACTAAAATGATAAATATAATGGTGTCTCTTACAGATAAATTGTTAAGCGTAAGGTGCGAAGAAACAAAATATGACAACACTGTTTGCCATTAAATCTTCAAATTGCTTCTTTCCTTCTGCCTCCAAACAACAAAAGTTCTATCATTCCAGTAATAAATTTAGATGTGTGATGAAACTTAAAACACTGTGAATCATCATTCGAATGTCCATCTTCACTCCCTTAAGTCTCGCAATTCATTACATTTTACATATATCTGCGGTTTGCTCTCAAAAATAAGCGCAGCAATATGTTTTGTCGACATTCCTTTAGAGTGTAATCATCAAACAATTCATGGAAGCCTTGATTATAGCACTAAAAATATTTTTAATTTATTTGTGTTTCAGATTTAGGAGAACTCTAAGTCAGTATCATGTACACAATACATCTCTTTTCACAGGGAATAGTGATAAATGTATGATTTTAATCCCTTCATTTAGCCAATTTTCCCTTCTGCATTCGCTGATTATAAAAGCAATTCAGCGAGTATTTATTGATTATATTTGACGTTATGGAATACTTATTGGTTATATTTATTTTCTGGATTCTCCATTGCTATACAATTAAAAATGCATGAGAACAATTTTAACTTTCCAACACGGCAGGCTTTCTTCAATTGATCAATAATTTAATAAGGATATAAGGATGGTTCTAATTACTCCTTTATAATGTATATTCCCCTTGCATATATATATATATATATATATATATATATATATATATAATGCATATTTTATATAATTTACGATTATTATATTTTAATGCTTTTATGTTCAGCCATACCACATAATACAAATTTGAGTTTTAAGTGCAATTTCTGTTACATGTTTAATTATAAATAATATATTTAATTAGTCTCAATATGTTTACTATATATTTAATTCTAAATATAATGAAATTAATATATTTAATTATATACTTAATTAGTCTCAGTGCATAAACATATAACATTTATATAAAAATGTTTTAAATATCTAGTTACTGATTTAAAAGATGTATTTTTTATAATAATTTATCAAAAATTCCATATTAATCAAACTATTATCATACTATGAAAAATCAATTTGACTGTTTATATTTTTTGAATAATTTACTGTTATTTTGTAATTTTTATAATCATGTTAATTTTATAGCTTTTACTTTGAATAAATTATTCCGGAGAGTCAGAATCTGAAATTTAATTAAACTAATCCCCGAGTTTTATACCTTTTATAAATTTACTATTTTTAAAAAACTTTAGAGGTTTATTTTCAAATTCTTATCTTTAAATTGTAGTTTTTATGGATGTTTGTAAAATATTTCTTTCTTGTTGTACGAAAACTCCTGAAAAATTATTTCTAACCATTTAAATTCCTTGGGCAATATTTAAGAATTTATGCATTTGTAGGCTTAAAATTCTTAAATGTACTTTTATTTCCTTAAAATTGGTTTCTGAGTCACATAAAACAAGAATTCTCAATCAGCAAAATAATTTTAAGAACTTTATCACCTTCAAATTCTAGCCAGTATAAATTAACATCTCAATTTTCCACATGATTGGTCTTTGTCGAAATCTCAATTTAGTTTCAGGAAGTTAAATCTGTATGGCATTTGTATTATTTCTAAAAACCTTTCTTCATGGGTTTGGGTTGAATTTTTAAACTTTTCTTTGAAAGAGTAATTATCAAACCATTTATAATTTTAATAGTTAGACGATCCATATTCTTACCAATAATTAAATTTTATAACTTCAGTTATAATTTTACCTTAATTTTATGGAATGTATGTGACGTGTTTTTGTTATTAATATAATGTGTTAAATTTAACAGCGACAAAAATTATTATATGATTCACGAAGATCATATAAGTAAGAACCATCTTTTTGAAAAATGAGAAAAGAAATACTAATTGCAAAAATAATTCAGTTACATATAGGAAATATTTTCCTTACTTCTCTGTATAATCCCCTCTTATATTTAAGGGTTGATAGAATTTGGTCACAAACTTCAGAACTCCTAAGCTATACTTATATATCACAAGTACATACAGTGATTTCTAATGTAATGATTAATCTTTACATTAGAAATCACTGTATTCCCTAACTAAAAGCAGTATGATTAATGAAAATTTTAATTGAGAGATTCTAAGATAGTATCTTGTAAGGCTGTAGAAAACTTACGCCAAAACAAGAATGCTTTCTGCTGAATTGTGTGATTACGCTCTCACATTTTATCAGTAACTCAAAATGTGCTATATAAATTTCGAAAATATTTGAATGCTTGGAACTTAATTTTAAAGGATTTCCCTTTTTTATCTAAACTGAAAATGCTTCTGATTGGTTAAGGATTTGAAAATAATAATAATATTGAAATCTCTTAGTTTAATGATAAGGTGACTGAAATTCACAGGATGAGTATTCAGAAACTCATGACACCTGACCAGACAAATATTTAAATTTAGAAAGCAATAAATGAAATAAATAAATTATTTACCAAGAAAAATTATTTTTATATAAATATTGCATATTTTTTAATAATGTAATTTTTACAGCTTAGGAGGAACTCAAGTTCCATTTCACTTTCCTTTGAAGGGAATTGATGTAATAACGAATTAAATCTATAAAGATAATTGTTATAATTCTGAACATAAATAATAAAAAAAATATTTGAGCTTAACTTTGGTGTACTGCGATTTCGATACCAATCAAATATTTTTCATCAAGGAAACATCGTAAAATAAATAAGTATAATGAATGTATTCCACACTGTAATAAAGTTTTACAATAAATGAGTATATATGTAGAATCTATCTTGCAAACATTAATATATAATTAAGAACAAACGAAACTGTATTTTAATTCTAATGCAAGTCTGAAACAAGCAAATTATACTGTTTAAAAATCAAATAAATAATAGTAAAGTAATATAAGTAAGAATAATTGGAAAATTAGTAAGCAAGTTTTAGTATAATTAAGAATAAACCCTTTATTATTTTTAACATAAATGTAACCAGATTTCTTCATTCTAAGATGATTAATAATTAAATACAATAGAAAAATAAATAAATGCTAAATAAATTTATTTAAAAATTAGTTACTATTATCATTTTTTTTCCAAAATTGACAATTTTTTAACATATTATGGCTGAAAGAATTTCATGATTGAAACAAATTTCATCACACCAACAAAGTTGCTTTTAAGATTTCTTGAAATATTGAAGAGTCAAACATAATATTGAGTAAAATAAACATACTAATTAACAATAAAACATTTATACTACGGCATAACTTTTTTTATATAAATGTGCTCAAATCACATAATGTTTGGCACAAAAATATTTCTTAGCCAACTTCATTATCGTTACTATAATGTTCATATTTAGCAAAGAGACTAGGATTAGGATGACAGAAGGCATATATTACACAAAGCCACCTAGATTACAAAAGCATAAGGGTAAGTAAATCATCATCAGAGAGGACTTGACTTTATCATCTATACTTGTATTACAGGAATTATTTGATCACTGAATGAGAAAATAATAATGTAACTTATTATCTCTTTCAAATTTCAAACAGCTAATTGACTTTTGAGTCAGTTAAAAATGTAGAACTAAAACTCTGAAATGTTTTTATAAAATTTCAATTTTTATAATTTAAAATATAAGAAAATTTATGTTTAACTAGTCATTTCAAAAGATTTTTATTACTTGTTTATTTTAAAAATACCTTCATGAAAAAATATTTTACTTTCCATATAACATTTGAGTCTAAATTGATAATTACTCATCACAAGATGGAAGAATCCTTGTTTTCAGATATTTGAAATTTAGATGGCTTTATTAACCATTCTCATTGCATTTGTAAAGTAAATATAAATTTTGATAATGATATTACTGGTATTTTCGATCTACAGAAAAAGATATTAGCAACATTTTTTCTAAGCATAATGTACAACATCTTAAATTATTTATGAAAAATTAAGGGCATCGTTTTAACTTACTCGTCAATCTGAATTCTATAAAGTGCCGATTCTGGTTTACTGTTGAGCAATTAGTTTTGTGTTTCTGTTTTATATGTGAATAACTCTCATGTATTAGGGTATAAGGATTTCTGGATACCAGCAAGTATTGAAAAATTTCTTCATGGATGGTAATAATATGCAGTGGATACTAAAAGAGCTTTTTCACTACTTTCAGCCGTTGGATTGTCAAATATCGTCAAATGTGTAAAATAGAGAAATATTGATTTAAAAAGGAAAGTGTATTTGAAGTTAAGTAAACCACTAACCTAATAACCTAGAAATTAAAGTATTATCTAAAGTAATGACAATTTTAATTTGTAATAGAAGCAAAATAATAACTTTAACTTCTTGTCAACTAATCTTACTAATGTACAAACTAATTACAATTAGAAACTTCCCAAATTTTAATATTGTGATTTATAAAGTTTTTAAAGATAATGCATTCACTATATCATTTGAATGCAGACAATTTTAAGGAACTTAAATCAAAAAATATTCAACTTATCTTCATCCGACTGGTAATGTGGAACTTTCGAGGGCTTTGATAATGATTCAAAAACACGTAAATCACATTGGAAGAAATTAAAACAATGTTACTGTTTGCGTGTCTCTGACTGTAATGCGTATTACTTCTGTGTTATGATGTTTTGAATATAGATAGGTAAGTTATCTTAAATTATATCGTGAAAGGTGTTGAATTTTGAGTTTCACTTTACAACTACGTTTTCCAGAGAAAATGCTTTAGATTTCCCAATAAATTTTACAAATTTTAATTCTTTAGTAACCAAACGTGATTAACATCACGTTAGCCTGTAAGCATGTATTTGATTGTAGCGTTACTATTTTTAATATTTCAACATTATTCATTCAAAATTTGGAAATAAACAAAAGCTATAATGATCTCATGTCTAGACGTTAGTGCTCATATACCTTAATCAGGAGATAATTTACATAAACGCTGCAACGAAATTCTTGAATCGAAATTTTTTATAGTACTTTTTAAACTGAATTGAAATTACAACTCCAAAAAGGCTATTGAAATTAACACTCCAAAAAATAATGATCTAATCAATATCGAAATTATTTGAAACCATGATTTCTTATTTGAAAATTGTTTTATTAGGCCATAATTTTCTTAGAATATCGTGTTAAACTATGAAATGAACCTTTATGAAAACGAAATACTTGTTACCAAGAGTCGGAATTTAGTAGAAACTGGTTCCTGCAAATCCAGAGGACGTATTATCATTTCGTGATAGTGCACATTGGTCTAAATATAACCAGTGTCATCTTAATATGGAATAGATAGGATGTTTAAAGTCGTATTAACCACCAAATAGCATCTCAGATTATTGTTATCAGTAACGCCTGAAAGGATAGACTTGTTGTGAAATCGACCATGAAAACCATGCAATCACATCTCAGATCATTATTCAGAAAATAAACTTGTTTGAAGCATCTCCAATATCTATTCAACGTACAACGATACTTTGAGCAGAACTTATTTGGCGACCAATACTTTATCTTCTTGTGCCAATACAAAACAGCGATGAAAAGTAACTAATGCGTCCAGTAACAGAGGTGGGTACAGTAGCAGTACAATGTCAATTTTCACATCAATCTATGTCTACGTTCAGCATTTTAATGATCTTATACTTTTCTGAAGGCTCGCAAAAAAAAACACTTATTTTCTATTTGCATTCGATATCATTTTAAGCACCCTGCATCTAGATATTATTTGCAATCATTGATTTCACGATAAACACATTTATAGTTCATATTGAATGAAATTTTTTCGACTATCAACCATTTTTTTTTTTATTTTAAGGCCAGTGGATGTACCCTATTTTCGAGGATGGTGAAATGTCTTCTTCAAACAAAACTACAATTCATATGTTTTTTTTCTGATCTTCCTCGATGCAGAAGATGTTCGATTGTTACCTTCGATGCAGAATATGTTCGATTGTGGGTATGCCATAAAGCCAAAATATTATATAATTTCAAGTGAGGGCAACATGTAGAGAAACTGATCGACGTTTAGCTTTCTCTTCTTGTGGAAGAAGTTTCAAATTACAAAAGCAAAACTTTAGAATGACGTTGCCCTTCTGTTCATTGTGACTGTAGTCTACTCTAGGAGCATTTTTTATTTTATTACAGATTGCCAATTATTTATCAATGTACAGGGTAATGGGATATCTAATGATATCCGCTATTTTAACTGTTCCTCATAACAAAATCAAGATCTTTGTGGATTTTAAAAAAATTATTTACTGTGGAAACAAAGTGTAATAACTCAAATAATACTAAGTTGTTTTTATACGTATGCAGCAGAATCAATGTCTCTTTTTTTGACACAGATATTGTATATAATTAAAAACTTATATTATCAATCAATATTAAGAAGTAGATTAGCGGCTTCATATAATATTTCCTGTCGAATTGAAACTCTTAATTAGTTTTTGTCTTATTATGAACAATTTAGCACACCATTGAATAATACCTAAGCAGTCTTTTAAATGAATTCGTAATCATTTCAAACACGTTCAAGCAAAAGAAATAACAAATACCACCTTAAGTTTGTATATTTTCAATTACAATAGAATTCAGTTTAAACTCTAGTTCTCTATCAAAAATTCTCCTGGAAAATTCTAACTGAAATATACTGCATTCGAAAAACAAAATAGATTTTACAATAAAATCTTAAATGTATGTTATTTATCAATATTTGTAGGTAAACATTAATAATATAGAAAATTATATATTGATTTAGAATAAAATAAGCGAAGTACAGGCGTGAATAAAGTTTTCTGCCATAGCAATAAAAATATATATAGAAAATTACTTGGAAATAAGCAGACAAGCTAATTAAATCATAACCATAACTCATATTTTAGCAAATTCCTATAATTCCCTAATAATTCTACCAATTAATGCATAACTTTTCTCTTTTCATATTATATAGCGTATTCCAGAAACCGAAACAAATGAAATTATGGAGAATACATAAAATTCCGATCAATACTCGAATAAAATGTGTCTAGAACGTACTTAATCAGTGCATTTCGAACAATGTATTTTAAACATTTTTCAGATTTTGAAAGTCACTTAAATTGTTTCCGATCTATCTTTTTCCTTTTTTTAACCATAATTTACGAGATGTAATTTAAACATATATCAAAAAAAATGTTAATATAATTATTTAAATGTAATTTAGAGATTTCTATTTATAAACTACGTCTGGCATTAAAAAATTTATTTTAATTAAAATTAAAGAAAATAAATTTCTAAGAAATATTTCTTTATTTTTATTGGAGAATATTACTTAAAATTTGATATGAAGTACTAATAATAAAAAGTTATGAAATTGATTTTCACTAAAAGTAAATATAATTTAAAAGAATAAATAAAGTATGATAACTTATATCATTTTTGTGACCTAATTTTAATGAAAAGGACCCTTTTGAAATTATAAAGTACGCGCATATGTGACTAAAAAGTGTGCTCTTGCTTCTCAGCTTTATTATATGAACTCTTTAACTCTAAGATTAATGTAACTAATGATATTCTCCGATCCATTATCACTTTCGAATACATTATTACTTTCCAAACGTTATCTTGATTTCATGTTTACTATCTATTTCAAGCGAAAAAACACGATTTCGGTATTACTATAAATATAATAGTATAATATTGCGTCGTTTTTATTTTCGATGTTAAAACGTAGATTGAACTATTTGGTAACAAGTCAAATGAAGTCATAGACCATAAATAGAGTACTATACACTAGTATAACGACTGTTGCAAATAACTTTCATACTGATTGCATGAATTTTATATTCCATGCTTCTAAATAAATGAGTAAAACAAATTTTAGTGTTGGAAAAAGCAATGTATTTCCCTAGGACAGTAAATTCTCGGAAGAGCAACCTTGTGTGACTATAAAAAATTTATTACTAATATTCACATAAATTCTCGCACTTATGTAGCTCAACCGTGAATGATAGCTCCATAAACTTATTCCCTGGTATATCATTACGTGCTGACTCAAATGTACTCAAATTTGTTCGTTATAGCTTGATATCGTTAAATAATATATGTATATTGTTTAGATCTTTGTTTATTTCGGTGTACCGCATGAGAAAAGGAACTAATAGGAGTTTCGCATCTGTTTTCATTGCATTAACAATCAACATAATATGTATTTTTACAATTCATTTAGTAAATAAAAGTTTAAATTTTTTTTGTATGGTGGAAAAGTTTACGTTAAACTGTGGAAATATTTATGCCTTAACTTTAAACTGAAACTTCATTCATGAAGGATTGTTTTTCAATTCCTTGACGTTTTGTTCATTTCATGTATAAGAAATATCTAATACTTGCTCTTTTTCTGTTTAATATATCTATCAAATTTTGTGCTTACAATTCTTAAATAAGATAAGATGAGATATATATATATATATATATATATATATATATATATATATATATATA
>JAPDSC010110246.1:1427567-1511638 GCA_026290005.1 Latrodectus geometricus | reverse complement strand
GTTTCTAGAATGGTGTTGTGTTTTGTTATGAAAACAATTAAGTCTTTAGAAATTAAGATTAAAGATTACGTACTTAAAATTCAGAAATCTAAGAGTCCATACGTATGTATTCTACAAGATAGAAGAAAAAGTTTTGCCTTTATTTATCTTCTCGTAACAAAATTAAAGAAAAGTTTAAAAAAAATACGTGAGATCTTAAAAACACAATATCCCATGATTATTGTTTATATTTAAACGTGGAGCTTTAGAATTAAATTTCAATTTTTGAGCTAATATGAAATAGTTGGAAAACATTTGTCAAAATATTATGGAAAAGTATATTCTCTTTGGATCTGATATTAATAATTCTTTTCTTGAGAATATATTTTACTTAGTCTTTAGAAGAAATGAAATGCTTGATATATTTCATATTTAACTTTTCCCTTTCATTAACTATTTAATTGGTTTTCACTTTGTCTTCATGTGCATATTGTCTCTTACAATAATAATTACATAAAATGTAAATTTTATAAAAGAAAATATACTTTAAAATGTAGTAATTTTGTCATTACTGATGTAGTTATTTGTCACAATAATGTGTAAGTATCATTACAAAAAAGTTAAATCAATGTTAAAATTACACCATATCTAGTAAAAAGAAAAATGATATATTTATACTTAAAATTTCTGCTTTTATTTATAAGATCATTTCTTTTACATTTCATTGAAATATATTTGGTGATACGTTTTAATCACTGTTTTAAAAATTTAAGTAATTATCTACAATTTTCAAGTATTAAAGTTAAAAAAATGCTTTGCTAATCTTGTTTTTATGAAATAACTTTATACTATTTAACAATCAAGTGAAAGTGAATTCTTGAAAAACAGTGTAAATATCTTGGATATCATAACTCGTTTGCTTTATAAATCAAAATTTAAAATTCTGGTTATGGATAAAATACTAGTATTTTACATCTTTATCTTTTCTCCATATTTTATTATTGTTTTCCAATTTAAAAAGCAATATTGCAAATTATATTTACACACCACTTCTAATTATGTTTTGAAACTTAAATACATTTCAATGAAAACATTAAGACGGTTTGCTTATAAAATGATTTTACAAAACTGTACAAAATTGATGAAATAATTATTATTTTCCTTTCTATTAAAAACTCAGATAAAATTTTGCCTAACGATTGGTAAAATGCATATACTGAAAATATTTCTTTGTTACATATATAAAAAGTAGTTTGAAATACAGCATTTCTTTTCAATTTACAGGAAAAATCTGGTGTAAAAATCTAAAACTTTCATTTAAAAAAGAAAACTTGCGTTGAGTGATAAAGGCAATCAATTCTGATTTGATTCTTTTTGAAATTCATTTGATACTTTTTTCAGTTAACAGAGGGTCACAAATAAAAGTAGCAAACATAAATTTTTCAAATTATTAGTCGTACTTTAAGACTAAAAATAAGTTACGGAAATCTTTTGGTATAATTTGGCTATATAAAAATATTTCCTTCAATTTTAAATTAATTTCTTTATAATATTCTGATAAATTTCCAAAATTACTAATATACTAATATAGTATTAACTATATAGTACTAAAATAGTATACTAATATAGTATTAATAAAATTACTAATATAGTATTATCAAGCATTTCATTCTAAGTTTTTTTTAATAAACAACATGAAAACATTTGTAAAATAATTTTTAAAAAATCATTTAAAAGAAAAATTTATTTAAAATTTCATAAATTTATTTAAAAGAAATTATTTTAAATGAAGAATATAAAAGACTTTTTCTCCTTTAAATTTATGATAGTTAAATAAACGATATAAAATATACGTTAAAAACCATACTTATGACATATACTTAAAAAGTTTTATATCCCTCTAAACTTAGGTATGCTTTGTAAGTGTTTTATGCAAAAAGAGTAACAAAAATGTATTTTTACACTTAGCATGACGTAAAATCGATGGTACAAACTTAAAAATTTCCCATTGTAAAATATTGATTTTGTCTCTTTCCAGGAACTTAATTACCTCCAGAGAGAAATTTTCACACGACGTGACGCATTACGCTTATGTGGTATGCATAAGGCAGAAACCAAGTAAATATTGATGAAGAAATATAAGCCTTTTGTTGATGGCAACATAGCAGAATAAGTTCCATTATGGCAGATCATAATTCTCTATTAAACCTTGTTCCATTGAGCCATTTCTGGATATATTTCCTTCACGCGTTCGATTTTTCCTTTTGTCGCAGGTCCATTCTCTGTTGCCATTTTTCATCCGGTAATAGACTGCTCAAAGGGTTCCTTTAGAAGTAATTGAATGACGCCGCCTTCTTGAAGAGAACAACATGATGAGTATTTGGTCGTTATATAGCGTGCGATTACAGTTTCATTCAGCTGTAGAAGGAAACTAATTAAAAGTATTTCTTTATATTTTAAATAAACAGTTATGGAGATACAATTTATTTGGTGCATTTAACATGTCAATAAATAGTTATGAATAATGTGAATTAAACCAATATTGGTGGAGCAAAAAATGTAATTTAATATCATTTTCTTTACATTTATGTACGCATGTGATTTAGTTGAGAAACAAGTTATCGCGGACTAACTAATTAGCTATCTGAAATACTATTTCAATGACTAAATATTCATTCCTTGATAATGTAATATAATAACAAAATATTCAAATTAAGAATGATAAAACGTTAATAATGGTAATAAAATATTTGTGAAGAATGGTAAAATATTCAATCCTAATTAATACTTTATGAGATAATAGTAATGAATATTGGTAAACTGTAAGATAATAAATTCATAAGTATTTTCTATATTTCGGTAATTTATATATTTTGATAATAAATCAATAATTGAATCAATAATCAACTTCTTAGTTGATTGATTTATTGAGGAAGATAATATTTCTATGAAAAAAACTTCCTATTACCTTTTCATTATGTCTAGAAATAAATTGATTAATATTTTTATGAATTATATTAAATATGAGGGAAATCATTACAATATATTTATGATCTCTATCAGCAAATAGACTTCTTTCAAATGGAAAAAAATAATTCTAATTGATTAGCAAAATTTATGCTTAAGCAATTGCACTTTTTCCATATATGTACGTAACATAAGCATTGGTGCATTAAGACTTAGAAGATAAGGGAGTATTGGAATGCAAACATTGTTACTCATCGATCTAGGAAAAACAATTTAATTTTAAAGTTGATGAAAATAATGAAAACAAATATAATATAAGGACATTTATAAATGCATTTTTTAACCTTATGAACAAATTAACAAAATTAGGTTTTGCGTCGTATTTTTTAATTTTGTATATGATATAACTTGTTTCAAAATTAAAGGTACTTAGATAAAATATGTAATGTCTCAATATTTTAGAGATAACGTCGCAGCAGAAATTTTGGCTTTCTCATTTTTTGATTGGTCATTTCGTTCAATTTCCTCTAAAACTCAATACAAAAAACTATTTTTTTTTATTTTATGATACAAATATTTTATAATATATAATTCCATTCATTTTAGCATTTTTAAATATGATAAATATTATCTTAAATTCAATATATTATTGATAATGCTGTACATAGAACAGTGACTCATTACATATAACTTTAAATTTTTTTATAAAATACTAACTCAAATGTATAAAAATAAAGCAATTTAGACTTGACTAATGAGTAAGAGATTAATCATTAAATTGTGAAACATCTTGTGCTTGAATTGTTAGAATAGACAGATACTCAATCACTTTCTACCACTATTAAATGCAGGAAAATGAACATTTGCGTTCTAATTTTTTTTCAAAATTATTAGAAAAATTACAGTTATTTTAACACTAAATATAATCAATAAACAAGGAAAAATAATTACGTGGAAAAAAGAAATGGAAATTTCATAAACTCGTTTATCACTATTTAAATGAATTTCAATAAAAGAAATGGTGTACTTAAAAATGTACGATCAATGTAAAATTCAAAAGCAAATAAGATTGATTTTCAGTTTTATGAAGACATTTGTACAAAATGATTGTTAAAAAATCAATTTCAATATCTATTTAATTTTCATCGAAATTTCAATGAAACATTTACAAATATGTTTAAATAATTTGTATAAGCTTAAATAATTATCTTCAAAGTAATATTAGCTTTCTCTGTAAAAAGGAAATCAATAAATCCAATTATTAAAATTAAACCAAAGAAACATTATAGTTTTAAAATAATTAACTTGAGTTTACATTTTCAGTCATGCGATACGGTGTTCAAATTATACAAATTTATAATTTATTTATAATATTGCTCAGACACTATTAATTAAATAACACAATTTTCTTATCAGTTTATGACATTTATAAATACTTATTAAGAATTAAATTTTGTAATATATGAAATTTTTTAAAAAATTTTATTTTGAATAATATAATTAATATAATTTCATAATATAATTTTATTGAAGCCATAGAAAATATTATTTTACTTTTGTTAAAGCTGTTTCATAATAAATATTTAAATTTGTTCTGAATATAATTTCGTGTAATTTATCTGAATATAACTGTAATTAAAAAAATACTTAATAAAAATGTTTACATTATGTATTTATTATTATTATTATAGACCAACTAAGCTTTAAATGTTTCCTCAAAATCTGAAAGGCAATGAAAATAATTTTTATAACTAAATATTAGATCCTTATTATCAATAAAAAAATAACTGAATAATTTACTGATATATTCGAATAATAATAAAGCTTTATTAATATTTTAATTAATTTTATTAATAAGAGCGAATGAAAAAAAATTAAATACCAATTACAAAAAAAACCTCTTTCATTGACCGTGTTCGTAAGAAAAACAAAATAATGCTATTATATTCTTTTCACATAACTTTTTGAATGGTGGAAAACTGGTTCATAACATTCATTAAATGCTTATCACTATCTTATCACGAAGTTGCCTTATTACAAGAGTTTCTATGAGAAAATATTTTATTCTTTGCCGCAATATTGACAACTATTCTTTGAATGAGACTATCTCTACCCCACTAATGAATTCAAGCCACAGAGACATCAAGAGTGTTATTAGTTTCCCGTAGCTATTGTGTTACTTCAAATGACAACTTCTAATACAAAAGGTGGAAAGCTTAACTTTCCTCATAAAAGACTATATACAGCTGAAAGGAGCAGAATGTTAAAAATTGAGAAAACTATTTGTGTGTAAAACAATTGAGCCACTCTAATTTGTAAGCTAACAAAAGAACTGCATTTTACCAAGGCCATAAGAAAGGAATGAAGTCTCGCCTTTCTTTTTAGCTAACTATTAATTCTTGATAAAATCAAACTGTTTTTAGTGTTATGAAATTCTAAGCAATCAGGTTTTTATTATGTTCCTTTTATTCTTTATCAATACGTAAACAATGTAATCTTTTGAACAAATGCATGTTTAATGAGGTTTACTTTAATTTTAGCTATTCGGTAAACATTTTTATTAAAATAAATTTATTGTAAGACAAAAATCCTTGGAGAAACTTAGTTATATATTAGAATATAAGCAATTTTACAAAATTTTAAAATTTATATAAAAACTTTATGAATTTCACATTTATATAAAAATTTTGCTTTCTAGATTTTAAAATTCTTAACTCTTTTAATAAAATTTCAGGACACGAGATTGTAGGCTAACTGCAATGAAAATATATTTCTTAAAAATTTTGAAATTTTTTAAATCCATTACCCCTTTTAATGTAATCTTTTCTTAATGTTTATTAAACTTTCCTATTTGGCAATAACTTTTTATAATTGCCTTATATTAATTTTCAGAAATTCATTAAAATTTAAATTGCTAGGTTATTACTTTAATTTATTAAGAAATAAAAAGGAATTAAAAATAAAACTTTTAAGCAAATAAAATTAATTTCAGAATAACTGAAGTGTTTTGAATGTTATTACACATGTAGTAAATGCAAAAGAAATTGTTAAAATCTTATATAAGTTATTCATCAGCTAGTAAGTAATTCATCAAAATGCAATAAGTTCATTCTGTAATTTCAAGATAGAAATACTTGTTTTAAAGCAAAAAGAAATATTATTACGTAATTTTATAATATTCTCAACAAAATAATTTAATTAAAACTATATTACTTATAGCTATTTTACTTGTAATATAATAAATTGTTTAAGATGGATGTTAAATAATTTCTTTTCTGTATGACAGATAAATATTGCTTAAGCTTTTATCAGAATTTCATTATAAAATTAAATGTGCATGGACTTTTAAAATCATTATATATATTCGTCAGTTCTATGAAAGAATTAATATTGTTTTCATTTATTTGTGTTTCAAAGATCAAATATTAAATTTTATAACAATTGTAACAATGATTTTTTTAAATCTAGAGAAACATTTTGAAATACAAAAAATATACAAATTTGTATGTGCATTTAGCTTATCATGTAAAACTAAATTAATCTTTCTTTGTTCAAATTATTTTTATTTAAGAGGAAGAAGAAATATAATTCATCAATCAAATATAACTATTTCAAATAAGTATACGATAGGTGTATGCCTTTGAAACCTAACAATTTTGAAATCAAACAAAAAAAAGTCGATTTCAATTACTGTTTTAACAGTGATTGCAAATGAAATTTTTGAACATTTTTTACAATTTTTTAAATTTAATATCTGAAGAGAGAAGTAGTTAATTTCTCTATATAAACTATAAGATATAGCCAAAGTTAATTAACTTTTCCCTAGGTCATTAAAATATATGGTAGAAAAAGAAAATGACCTCTGATAATGCCGAAGTTGTTAACTAACGTTGGCAGATTCTATTTATTTCAGAACCGAGGGCTTTTCCCTCGGTAAAAAGATGCTTAAACTGAGCACAAAGTTAATTAAGTTCTTCCAAAGGTCCAACATTTATTACCCCGTCTAATTTTAAACTAAATAACACTTCTCTAGAAAGACAAATGGGACATTTATTAAATGACAATGATTCATAAATTTAATTCCAAAATTGTTTAATCTTATTGATTCTATTTTAGTCGAAATATAGTTTTTTTTTCAATTAGAAAATTTTCTTAAAATATTTGATACTAATTATATGAGATAAAAATATAATGGATAAAACAATAACTACAGATAATTGCACTTGATGTAAAATGCATTCAAGAAAACTTATCAACTATATTTTCTTATTATTATTATAATAGATTCTTTTTTTGTTGTAAAATTAAATATTCAACTTAAATGATAGCTATTTAATCTGCTAAAATTTATGAGTTAAATTGTGATGTTAAGATACATAATATTTTTAAATAATGCTTTTTAGTTGGTTATTTTAATTTCAAAAAGACATTTTCTTATAATTGATACAAAGAATATATTTTAAATGTTTTTAAAGAATAATTTCATACTGTAAACTCACTTTCATCAAATCTAATTAATTTAAAGTCCTACACTTATCTAAGAACTATATTTTTTAGGAAAAAGAAACTATAAACAAAAATACATTTATGGAGTGATATTGATGAAAATAACTTCAAATATAATTTAGATAAAATAAAAAGGAAAATTTATCCGGCATAATTAAAGTGTTATTGGAAATCTTACAGTTTTTTAGTATGTCTTTCCAGTATGTACTGATCATTTGAACAAATGTGCCCCCACAGCTTATCTAAGTCAGTGTAATTTTTAATATTTAAATATTTGACAGAATATTCCAAACGTAATTTTCGAGAGAAAATGAATATAAGATAACCATAAGGAATAGAAACGTTCCACATTATTTATAAAATTAAGATGCTTCAGTGTGATTCTATAAAATGAATTATAAGCAAATAATGACTTACTTAGATGTTAATGTAATTCTCAAATTTAACGATGGAAAAACTTATTAAATTAAATAACTATAAATTAAATGTGATTCAATAATTTACATCTTTGAAATCTTTAATTTCTTAAAGTTCGGCAAAAATATTATTTAAAATTTCTTCTGTGCATTATAAGTGCATTTGGATTTCTCTACAAATAATGTCCTCTAATAGTGAAATTTTAAAGAAACTCAGATTTATCTGAGCAATGTTTGCCTTAAGAATTGAGCTTTCATGCAAACAATTTTTAATTACATATTAGTATACGATTTATTACCTAACTAATATGCAATAGCTTGCTTATTAGTAAATGAAATCATGTACTAATTAGTAAAAAACTGTATTTAATCACGAATTTGAAAATTTAAAAAAATACTTTGTTTTATTATCCAATTAATCTATCTAATTATAATTTATTCTTATAAATAAACAATGCTTAATACTAATACATTTTCCACTATTAAATAATTCTTACATAAGCAATTTATTTCACTTTCCATCAAAAGTTTGGCTTTTCACGAAAGATAAGGAAAGATTCTCTTTTACATTTTATTTATTTATAACACTAATTTTATGATAAAAATTCTTCAGTAATCCAAAACTAAATTCATATAATTTGCATTAAATAATTTTGTTTTTGCATTAAGTAATTTTTTTAAGCACTTACTGAAACAAAAAAACAATTTTAAGTAACCATAAACTAAGTAATGTGTTCAATAAGTAACCATAAACTTGAAGAATTAAAATTTTTGGTTTAATTACATTAATTAATATATTGACAAATAATTGTTAATATAAATTTATTATAATTGAATATTTTAAATTGTCATAAAAAAATCCCTTCCTTAAACTTCTATAATGTTAGAATTTTTTTTTAATAAAAAGAATCAAATTCCGAAGTTAAAATATTAAATTTAATGTAATTTTTTATTAAAAATTTTAACATTTTAATTGTTGAGTAAAATTTCCTTAACCAAAAATATTAATAAATTACATTAATTTATCTTGTGACTATTAGTAAGTTAAAACATTACTGTTATCAGCAGATTTATAATGTTGCTGTTGTTAACAAAGTTAAGCTTCTTATGATGTTTCGTTTATGATATATGTTTCGAATACGTGAGGGTTTGTGGGTAATTAATCACTATAAGCATGTTCACAATAAAGTAATCTAATCTTACTTTGAACGAAGCAAGACAAACATGAGAAGTTAATTTCCGCTCTATATAACCACGGTTTTTCTTTTTTTTCTGCTTATAATAAGTCATTTAGTATTAATATGTGCTCAGAAAAGTTATATTTTGTGACTATGCAGTTAATTAAGCAATGGAAAATATTCTATTAGAAGATTTAGGCTTATTTTGCTTTTCCACATTTTGTTCCTATGTTTAACTTCAATAAGAGAATATTTAACAAGTAACAGTAATGATATAGGGAGTAAATAGTAGCTCTATTTTAATTGATACAGAGTATATAACCAGAAACAGAATCCTAATAATATAAATAAACTGATTATCAGCATTAATAAAAATTAAATTAAATTAAATTAATTAAATTCTGATAATCAGTTTATCTGTATTAGAAGAATTTGACTTTATTAATGATTGATGATTGTATTGTAACATTTGCTCGAAACAAACTAAAAATGTCAATAGAATTGATAAAAATATGATAGCACGGGTATAAAATAAATGAATACGATATGTTTTTATAGTTGAAAATTATTAATTTATTTCTGCATTTAGTTAACAGTAATTTACTTTATTCTAAAAATATACATCATTTTTTTTTCCTTTTCTTTCATGAACACTTTTTCTATTTAATTAATATTTCTCAGTATGTTAAAAATAATTATTGACAAACAGTTCTATAATTTTAAAATAATAGCAACATAGGATCTTTAAAAATAATTTTAAAGAATTATTTTTAAATAGCATACATTTGCCTTATTCTATTGCAAATCTCAAAATTTTTAGATACCTTTCCCTGCACTTGCACCACAGATAAGAGTCACTTCGCAATCATAATTAACTTTATTGGAAAATAATATTTCAAAATATAGCTTAGTATCCAGCTCTATTAATGCTATCAAAAGTCAATCTTAAGTCCACAAACAAATTATGAGTTTCGTTCTCGCACTCTATACATTTCTCCAGAATTTGTCTTAAAGTAAAGATATCATCAAACCATAGATCATTTTTACTGAAACAGCACAAATAATAACCAACATCAGTCTCCAAAACAAGAGACAAACAATTAATAAAATGTTTGAAAAAATCTTATAAGCATCAAACAATAAATTTATTCCTCTATAATTGCCAAAGTTAAATGCATTTGCTTTTTATGTATTGGACATAAAATATTTAATTTCCAATCAGAATTTCGGATTCCTTTTTCATAAATTTATCATATAATTTTAGAGATGCTTTTAATCAGATCTTTCTCAACATATTTTATTAGTTATTGTGTGTCTTCTTTATTATTCTTCAGTTTATCAATAACATACTGAATCTCTTCAATTGTTGGTAAATCGAGAGATTGATTCTCCTTCTCATCAACCGTAAATTCAAAATTATTTTACAAGGAATAGTAAGAAAGTTGTTAAAATGTTCAATCCAAATATTTAGAATTTTTATCCTTTTAACTAATAATAGTTTCGTCTATTTTCTGACTGATACCTAGGTTTAAAGTCTCTATGCTCCTCATTAACGGTTTGGCAGAAGGTTGTACTTTCATGATTGAACCTAAGAAGTTCGATTTTGTAATTTGTTTTTCTCTTTAAGTTCTCTTTTTCCTTTTATGCATTCTCTTCTCCATTGTGCTTGCATTTTTATAATCATCAACTGCTCTTTGTTTAAATTTGTTACTCGGCAAATTGTTAGCTCTTTATCTTTATTTTCATTAGCGATTCTACATTCATCAATAAACCAATCAGTTCTTTCTGACCTTTTATTTTCCTTTCCATTAGTGGGTTAACTATTGAGATATGGAATTATAACTATTAGTATGGAATTCTTAATGAGTTACCATTTTTCATTCTCTACAATAAGAGGCAAATTTTTAAATATTTCCTTTCTCAATTCATTTAACAGGTGATCCTGATAATGTTTATGAATTTTAGGATTTTTCTTAACCTCCAATAATTTAATTTTAAGGGCATATTTTTTGCATTTTTAATTAAAGAAATTTTTTAACTAAATTTTCAGATCACGAAATTATGATCGAAATCAATATTAGTTCTTTTGTAAGTTCTCACATCTATCAAATTCAAATCTTCTCATGGAAAAGATGGTTTTATAGAATTCATCATAAAATCTGCTTGTTATATTATAAATTCTTTAAAGTACAAACATTGCATTCCTAATCACCATATTGTGAGAGGTAACAAAATTGATAAGGTTGTTAATATTATCATTTGAATTGGTATGCAGTTATGTATTCCTATAAGTGATTTAAATCCCTCATTACCACCAAATTTATAATTAAAACAAACCATAATAAGTTTATATCATGTATGTTTTGTAGAACTACCGTGACGATCAGACACTTCGTAAAAATAGTTTTAATTATCTTTCTTCTCCGTTGCTGCTAATTCATTAATAATATAAAAATCACGATGAAATACTTTCGAAAGTTCATTATAAAATGGTTAATTTTTTGCTTAGTGTTTGCAACTTTTGTGTTTTCTGACAATTGTATAAAAGAGTTTGTATTTTCTTCTCTGAAACTCCAATGCCAGCCAACCTTATTGCTTGAATTTCCGGCAAATTTATGTATAAGAATCCATCTGCTCAATCAACAACTGCAGATTTTACTCTATTAAAGAGTGTACATGATCCAAAATCAAAATCTCAAGTCTATTTATTATTTTTAAGTCAAACTGCATAAGAACAGTCCATAATTTACCTCTTTAGACTTTGCAACAAAAATTTTACAAGGTAAAATTGTTAGCCCTATTCCTGATTTCCTAATTTGGAGAAATAATCCCCTACCTCAGGGTAGGTCAGCTTGCCCGTATGTTGAGTACCCATTTTCGTCACTACTTGCAATATGCATATGCTACACTGAGGATATGCTTTCATACCAGGCAACCACACGGTAGCTTTTTAACAAACCAACAATTTTAATTTGATTTCTTTTCTAAAGAAATTCATTTTAACATTTATTCAGTTGAAAACCATCACAAATATTAATCGTAAGCGCTTCTTTCCTGAATGTTTTACCAATTGAAACTTTTGAAATGTTGAAACAAACTGTTGATAATTAATCTTGAAAGGAATCATATATAACTTATTTTTAAATAATTTTTTTCTTTATGAGATTGCCTTAATATGGATTATGTTCAAATTTTTATTTAAATAAGATTTTTTAGACTTTAATTATGATAAGTTGTTTTTAAAGATAAATATCCTATAGTTTTACTATGAAAAAATACATCTTGCTGCTATAAGGAAAAGAGATTTTGAACACCAATAGGGCAGTACCTGCGAAATTATTAGTTCCAAGCCTTAAAAACATCTTTCTACCCTACAAGGTATACTAATTTCGTTTCACGCTTTAAAATTAGACTTGTCCGAAGACTTATTGCCGTCGGCTTACAGTTGTCTTCATACATTATTTCCATTTACAACACATCTTATTAGCAATATTTTTTTACTATAATTTTGAAATGACTATATCAATTTCTTAATATTTCGAAATAAGCTTACCATTTTATTTCCTATCTTATTTATTGATTTATTAAAACTTAAAATCACAAAATGATTTTACAAATGCTCTAAAGAAAAGTTGCTCTATCAAAGTTTTGTATGGGTTATTCTGCTCTTTCCAATTCAATTAATTTTCAACGAAACATTTTATTCAATTATTTGTAAATTTCTTACTGTTAATTTAAATATATGCTATATTTAATCAAAGTTTAAATTCTAAAATTATGCAATTTAAACAATTCAATTAGGAAAAAGTGTAACTATTAAAACCCTTTTATTTTAGGAAAATAAAAATAAACCTGAAATAATATATTTCCAAAAAATAAGATGATTTCTCTCTGTTTTATCTATTTGTATGCAAAAAATATTTTCTCGCTCACAGAAAAATATGGGCTCCGAACAATTACAAACATAAAGCTGGAGATGAAGTAATTTTTGTCTCACACACAATGTTCATTTATCGCACACAAAGGTTAAATAGACTGGAACATGATATTCAGTTTAAAGTGTATTTTAAACATTTGAAAACTTCCAGATATGAAGTGAGAATAGAACGCACAAACTAAAACCGAAAGTCAAACGCTTACTTTTCGGCTAAAAAGTTTGCCTCACAATGGCAATCAAATGCACAAAATGTTAAATTTTCGTTGATCAAAATGTAAATCTGCATCAAAAAACAAATTAAAACATTGTAATAGCATATAGAAATCTAGTATAGAAAATATAATCTAAAATTCCTTTTCTTCTGAATTTCCGACTACTTATTAAAAATTATTTATATTTGTGTATTAACTAATAAAATAATTTTAGAAATAGGTGAGATTGAAATTAAAAATTGGTTTTAATTTCAATGACACAAATTTTTGATATCTTTCAACTTTTAGAAACAAATGTCTGATGAAATATCTTTTAGAAATTTAACAAATCATTTAACTCAACACTGAATTTAGAATACCGATAAATGATGATATAATACAATAAAGCAATTATATAATATTATTTACATGTACAAAAAGACAGAACATATAACCAGAATACATGGTGAAGCTTACAAGATGAATCAGTTTAAGTGAATACAATTAAATTGATTTTAAGGGATATAAATGAAGTACCAACATAACCAGTTTCATCAGGTGGTATTGACCACCTTGGTACAAAGTAAGGCTTTTAATCCCTGAAGATAAATGTCTAAATCTAGCCAATAGCAAATGTAGCTAAATGACTAAATCTAAAACCAGACTGAAAAAGTTTTAAATTTAAGAAATAATACAAGAAAAAAAATTAAAGCCACACCGAAAATGTTTTTAATTGAAGAAATAAGACAAGAAAATAAGAATTAAGGAAAATACCAAATTTCTAAATTGCAAAATCTTCATAATTATCGAATTTCAACTCTGTAGAATTGAAAATAAATGAAAGGAAAAAGTTCAAGGTTGCCAAGATATACAAAATTCCAAACCTGCAAAATAAATACAGAAGTAAAATAAATACATAAATTAAAATTAATGGATAGATTTAGACATTTGTCTTCAGCCATTGCGGAAAACATTTACTTTGTACCAATATGTGGTCAATACCCCTTGATGAAACTGGTCATTTTGGTACTTCATTTATATTCATTTAAACTCATTCATTTATATTCAATCAATCTGATTTGTAAATTTTACTTTCTGTACTGTTTATATGTTCTGTCTTTTTGCTACATTTAAATAATCTTATATAATTGCTTAATTGTATTTATATTTGTTTCAAAATCTGATATATGTAAACTAAACATTATGTATATATATATATATATATATTTAATTTATTCATAAATTTAAGAGAAATATTAATTAAAAAGACCAAGCACTTTTCTTGATTAAATTCAAAAGTTTGAAAACACGAGAGAAACACTCGATTCCTCGATTCATTAACTACTCAAGTTTAGAAGATAATAAACAAAAGGTTTTTTTTTTTTTTCAAAACGTGTAATACAAGATAATGATGAATATACACTGAGTCAAACAAATTAACTTAAATTTGGCTGTTTGAGAACTTAATTAAATCAAAATATGTAAACACTCTTTAACAAATTGGAAAAGGAGAACTTTTAGGTCTCCTTAGAATGAAAGATTTAATGTCTTTATTTTTCGCAGCATATAATTTAATTAAATTTTCTTTATTAAGAAATTTTAAAGAAGAAAGAAAAGCAAATATTTACTGTTCCTGTCATTATGACGACATGCATCAAAAATAAACTTTTAGTTAATTAACAAAGGATACCTTATAATTTCGTAGCATGTAACACGATCAGATTTCATGCCTAAATAATACGTGCAACTAGCAGCAAAAAATAAACTATAAAATAAAATTTAACATAATGCTGCATTCAACATATTGGCTAGGGAAAACTAATGAAGGAAAATGAAAAGCTCAGACAATCATCAAAAAATTGTTGCGTGAATATGCTATCGTTACAAAATAAGTGAGGCAAGTTTCTGAAGTATTGAGCAAGTTTTGCTGAAAAATGCTTACACTATATAATAGTTTTTATTTTTATTATGCAAATTCTATGGATTTTAAATCTGAGTTTTATTTTACATAGCTTTTAATGCAAATTTAAGGTGCTATACAAACTGTATGTTAACAGACCTTCAATATTGGTGTTTTTTTAAAATCCTAAAGTACTTGCACAGAAATCAACCACCCAGTTTACTTACTCATCTCGTCTCAAATATTCCCTTATAGACTCTTGGATTAGATACAAGGTCCAAAATGGTTTTCCAACGATATTAATTTGCCATAAATAATACTGGGACAATCCTTTTAAATATAACTAATCACTTTTTACAGAAAATAGCACATGATAATTTTACTATGAAAGGTAACATTAGTGGCAACAAAATATGTGTATGTACTTATAGTATCATTGAACTAATAATTTTACTAACCATTAGAAGCTGTGGAAATTAAAAAATGGAACTTCAGATGTTAGTACGCTTTAACACATAAAGATTTTCACGCAATGTAAAAATGACAATTGAAACCTAATTAAGGATTCTTCAAATGCAAACACTTCCATAGCCAATAGTTGAAATACGATTCAGATGAACATAATTACTAACAATGCTTTTCTTTTAATTACAACAATTGTTGTACTCTAAGATGAATTTCAAGGCTCAAATATCTAGTCTTTTCTATATATCTTTACTCAACTATAGTAAACTAAAGAGGCAAGTCAAATAATGCCTAAGTCTGCATGCATGCGCATGTTATTTATTACAAAAATATTTAATTGAAACATTCAAATTTGATACTATTTGAAAAAAAATAGTTTTAATAATAAATGTCACACATATATTGCAAAGCAGAGTGAGAAATATTAAAAACAATTTCTATGCAAGCATGCCATCACTTAAAAATTTTTTAAATCTTTTGCCAATTATATAGTTAGGGAATTGTAATTATTAATTAATTTACGTATTATTTACGTATTATTATTTACGTATTATTAAGTAATTACGTATTATTTTTTAGATGGCTCTTATTAATAACGAAACAAATATATAAATAATTATACAATCAATGCATTAGATTAAGCTGTTAATACATTTTTACATTAAATACATTTTTCTTTTTGATATAAACTTCGTATATTAATAAATGCTCAAGTAAGAAATATGTATACATTTCATACCAATTTAAAATAAAGATCTAAATGAAATATCTGTAGCAACGATATTAAACAATTTATTCTTTACTTCTTAACACCAAATGCAGTAATATAAGATTTAAAAAGTCTATTTCTTATTATATATATATATATCACTTTCATTTGTGTGCGTTAAGTAACTTCTACGTGATGAGACTTCATTTTAAATTTAACATTTGGAAACAATATCCATTACGGAATATTGAAATTGAAAAGAAATATAAAAATGGAATTTAAGAAATATTATTATTATAAAACAACAGTAGTCGTTACTTAACTTTGTGTCCAGAAAATGTTAATAATGATGTATATTTTGCACAATTTTTTTCCTTATTTTTCTTTTGATATTTTTCTTTTAGTAATATTTGTGATGAATTTTTTATAGAAGAATATCATTTGTTATTAAAGTCAAATTTCCTTAGATCAAGCAACGAACAACTTTGTCACTTATAGATGCTAATATGAAGCCCATTTGAATAAACATAATAATAGGCACAAATCAATAATTGATATCATTATTCACATGCAAAAGAATGAGAAATTATTTTAAAAATTGTTGTTAATGAAATTTTATGATAAGCATGGGACAACTTAAAAATCAGCATTGTAGCTTCTGTTGCATTTTTCAAAGAATTCTCACCGATATAATATTATTAATTATAAAAGCTAAATAAATAATGTAATATATTATTACAATCCAAGCTCATATTATAATTTTTGCAAGTTATTTTGAGTTTATAAAAAAAACATTTTGATTTTGCCATTATATATCTTATAAGCAAAATAAAAGCTATTAATATATATATTTAATTAAGAAGTAATTCCCAAAAGTATTAATTAGTTATTTTTTATACTAAATATATAAAAATGATTTAATATATAAATAATGCTATGAGTTTTAAAACTATTTTTTTTCTGAAGTTCAAAATTGAACAAATAAAAATTTTTATTCATTAACTAATAAACGTGAGATGACTTGCATGTATTTGATTATTTACATGTCCATCCAGCCTTATTTAAACTTCATAAACATTATGAACTGTGATAAGAAAACTATATTGATAACTCATCACTCACTTGAGCAATTTGGTCGAAACGTCCAAATAATTCATTCAGTGTACGGACTAAATCAGATGCCGATAGCTGCTCCGATAGTGGCGTGAAATTCACAATATCAGCATATAGAATACTGCAAAGTAATAAAACAGTTTGATTAATAATATATTAAATTTTCGTTGATAAATTTGATAAAAAAATTTCAGAATAGGATATCATTATATGTTACATACTAAAAGGAAATTTTATGTGTAACATTTATTTTAAATGATTGTGATAATAGATAAATTTAAATTTCTTATTGAATACATTTAAGGCATAAACTTTTCTGTTTTTCTCTCAACTTATAAGCATTATGAGGCACTTTCCTATTAGACAGTCCAATAATATATATCAGTGTTCTTTACTGTTACTAAAATGAATTTCCAACAAACTTTTCTAATAGATTTATTGATAAGTATATATACTAATACCAGCAGTCATTAATTTTGAATTTTATACATAATATAACACGTATAAAATACAAACTCAATGGTACTTATAAATTAGAAATAAGTCAATCTCAGTTAATCCTCAAAATTACTCTTCTAACACTTTCCATTTGTTTTCCTTATAACATTTAATCATAAGATTTTTTGGTTACTAATAAAATTGTAATTCTAAATGCTTTTTACATTCAATAAGGAAAAGTTTATTACTGTTTTCTAATGATTCAAAAATTTACGTGAACACCAACATAGTATTAATAAAATAGATACAAAACTTTTATTCTATTGCCAATATTAAACTAAATGCTTCATTAAATATCATACCCTAATATCATATTCATTAATACTAACATTTAAGCTTAGAAGTTCAAATTATAAGTATTTTTGACAGTACCTATCCACAAGAACAATGTTCACGTAGGAGTATGAGGTCATATTTCTCTCTGACAGGTAGAAAAGAAGAATATTAGAATTCTCACTTGAATTTACAGAAGTATTGGAAAAGCAAACATTACCAAAACAATCATTAAAATTGTTCATACCATGAATAATACCGAAAATTCAACATTTAGATTTATTGTTTTGCAAAAAACTTAAAAGAAGCGGCTAAGCATGTCATTACAGAGGTGACACCGGTGAAGGAACAAAACGTTCACTCTCTCAAAGATTCTTGATATTATGTCAATTTTTCTAGCGACTATAATGATTCCCGGTATGAGATCTTAAGCTCAGTCCACAAGTACCTCACAGACTAAGTACTTCATGTGATCTCAGCTTACATTAATTCTGCTCTGAGAAATACACTGCTTTTAAAATTAATGGAAAAGCCTCACTAGGAGCAGTGACTTCCTTAAGAATCTTATAGGGCTAATTAGCCTATTCAATTACCAGTTTCTTTTTTCACTAAATTATTGTTTACAGCCTCAAATGAACATATGAGTACATTGTAAAATATTGTCTGCTTAGCTCGGTTTTCGGAAAAGCTGAAATGCAATATCGATCAGAGTTCCAAAGAGAGAAGATATGGAAGCCATTCAAGTTGGTGGGTTGATAACTATAATGGCGTGGCTCTTGTATGTATAAATAAGGCACTGTACCGATAAGTATAACAGCAAAGAGCGCTGAGAGAAAAACATCTGCTAGATAGATCTTTGGAAGAAAAATTGAACTCACCAGCAGGCAGGTGGACGTTAATGAAGATTTTGACCACTAGAATGAAAACCATGTAAAGAACTAAATAATGAGCTAGATAAACATCTACAGAACCCAGTATCGATTCTTACAATTCAAAGGGAAGTCCATGAACAAAGTATATAGAGCAGAGTAACGATTGCAAAACCATCCTTATGACAAACGGAAATTGGAAACGGTGAACGGCAAAGATAAAGACATAATATCAGGAATTGGTTCACTAGAAATGGTTAATCTAATGTTTGCACCACTATATGATAGGTTTGCGTGTTGTGAATCCTCGACTCAGTTTCAGTTGAAAAGACAGTTTGAGTCGTAGGACTCAAATTGTCTTCTTCCTGGAGTAAATTCTGCTAATATGGGTAAAATCCATAATGGTAACTTGTAAGTGTCCATTTCAAATGATTTTAACTTGAAAAGAAAATCTCACCCCATATTAGTTGGAAAACACTTATTTTAGTATGGATTTCTCCTTATTTTGAACAACCCCTATATTTCTACTTTGCTTTATTTATTTTAAATTATTGGATTACTAAGGATGACAAAAATAAGTAAAAATACTAATTAAGAAAAAAAATGCTATTTAAATGAAATTGAGAGATTACTCGTTTGTTTTATTTGAATAAGAAATTCTTTTGAATGAAATTTCGTGAAAATTTCAATATTTGGTATGACAATTATTTGAAAACATTTATGCGAGTTAACTTAGATTTTTTTTTATCAAATATCCTTTTTAAGGAAAAGAGAAAACTTTCAAATTGATAAAGGACTCGATGTTTCAAAAATAAATAAATTTAGATTTAATCTTTTTTATGCACATATATTTCAAATTATAAAATTTCACATGCAGAGCAAAAAAGAATAATAACATAATTTAAATATTTAAGTCCTTCATATGAATAAGTAAGATAGTAAAGAAAGTGTATTTTGCAATTCATAACTTAGCATTTAGAGTTATGCAAATTATCGTTTGTAATAACAGCTCGTCAGTTAAGCTAATAAGAAATATTTGTTAAGTTTTATAATTTATCACTCTCAAAATGAATAAAAAATAATTAATTTCGAAATTTAAATATGTTCACTTGATGTATTTTTAGTAAATAGATGAATGTGCATCAAGTAATTTAGCAATGCAAAAATTTAAATATTTCATTTTTAATACAAAAATTGGCAATATTAAAAAGGCATATAAGTAATAATGGAAAATAATTTTCATGTAATTTAAAAGTAACACGGGCTAAATACTTGTATGAAATTTGTACATTTGGGATCAATATATATAGATGTTTTCCATTTAATGATCTTTAGAGAGATGAAAGAGATGCATTTACAATTGGGGAACTATGATTACTGGAATATTTGTTGAAATTAGAAACCTGAAAGTAATTATGAGTTATTCATAGCACAGAAAATATTTAATGACAGCGAAGCATTAGATGAATAATAATCATTATGATTATTAAAGATTCCTTTGCCAAATGGATATCAAATGATTATTAGGAGTACTTTGTATAGTCCTGTTAAAGTTATGTGATCTTATATTCTACCTATATAAATTAATGAGGAGTGAGTGAGTACCTCATAAATGCCCAACTGAAAACATTATTGACCAAATTTAACCATAAGATATATTTTTCCCAACCACCAATCACTAGAAATTTTCCATTTTATGGCAAAGCCGATATTTATTATAATTTTATAAAGAAAATGTCACTGTGTAATTGTAACTCCGAAAATAACTAGGTCTACTTAATTTTAAAGGAGGAACCAAGCAGAAGACTATATGACTTGATGTACCACCCTATAAGTATCATTTCATTCGGAGATAAAATGATATACTTAAAATTATTTATCAAATGTTGAATATAAGGAAATACAAGGCTGATAAATATTAGCCACATTGATATATAAAGCCAAGCTAAGCCATCAAAATATTACAGAGGTATTGGACTGATGTAATGGTAATGTAATTTTAATTTATATCCACAAAAAATGAAGTAATTTTCGTCATACAAATCTTTATAAAGAATTTCCCTTTTAATTTTAAAAAAAATCATTCCTTCTTTTGAGAGTATGATAATTTATTACACTTAAAAGCTCAAAATTAGTTTACTAAGTTCAAAAGACTGATTTGAGATCACCATATTCCTTTTATGGAAAAACGAAAGCTGCTTACACAAGAATATTTCTTCCACTTAATTGTTCTTTAAAAAGTTATTTTTAATAACTCCAATTGTATTTTAACAATATAGTAGATACATATTTTTTTTAATTTTGTGACTTTCCTGTTTGCAATTTTGTGACTTGCAAGTTTTGTTTCTTAAAAGAAACTGTAAGTCATAACATTTGGAGTTTGAGATTTATTTATATATACATTTTCATTGTTAAATAAATATCTCTGCAATAGTAGGTAACTCACATTAAATTCATAATGAATTCCCATGAGGCAGTATAGTTTTAAATATTATAAAATGTTATTTTATATATAATATATAAAGTATTACAATATGTTAAGTCACACATACAATTTATATTAATCATTAATTCAATAAAAATCCTAATAATACTATCGTTTTATGAATATAACTGCATACGTCTTTTATAAATCTACAGCAAAATGTAAGCTATCAAAAACAATCATATCAGATTTCTTTTATCAAAGCATTTACAAGTTCTGAGTAAATATATTGCCAAAATTATGAAGTATTGTGTCTTTGATTCTGAATTACTCAAAACAATATTGAACTATTTTCTTGTGTCTGGTTAGGAACAAAATTCTATTTTTATTAATATTTAAGGAATTAAAATACAAACCCTTTCACATTGTTTTCTAATTTAATATAAAATATTTAATAATATTTTTTAAGCATTTTTCTCAATCAGATAGATGTTAAACACTATAAATTTTACTAGACTGTTGCCATTTTCACTGGTTCCTCATCAAAATATTTCAGACATTTAATTATTTTATAAAATTATGTTTTATTATTAATTTTTAAAAAATATAATTTCTGAGCTTCATAATAAAGACCAGTTGCTTGCCCATTCATTTAATTTAATAGAAGACTAATGAGATTATTTGACTCATAAATACTTAAATAGAATATTCCTTTCATCTGATGATGATTTGTTTACGTTTAGGTTTTCTAAATAATGCTGATAAATTGCAGGAATAAAAGGAACATAAATAGATGTTAAACTTTATTGCTATCCCATAAACTGAGTACTCTTATAAGAAGATGAGTTAGGAAAATATTTATTTCTTTTGAAAAAGAACGTTTTATTAACTTTCGGAAACTATTGAGGAAACTGCTTTCCCGAATTTAGTAATTTATTGTCTTTCCATGTTTAATTAAACTACCACTCTAATCTTTTTCATTTTAAATGTTGCAATGAATTATTATTTTTAATTTTAGAGAACGTAAGCAAATGTTTTACTTACAGATATGTCTTTAAGCCAACATTATTATTATATTTTTCCTTCAATTTATATAAATACTTGTGTTAATTTCCTTTAAAACATGATTTGTGCATTAATTTTATCAAAAGGTATTTTAAAAAATAATAGATAAAATACAATAAAATTATTGACTTATTTTATAATACAATGACCACCTGAAAAATCACAGGAAAGTGTTTTTTATAAACGCGTTTCAGTCAACTATTCAAATAACGATAAAAAGTTATTCTTAGGAACGTTAATTGATTTTACCAATATGATATTATTTTACAATGATTTACAAGCAATGCAATCATTAAAATGTCCAGTAAACTACAGTAATTTAAATGCATACATAATGTCTTTTTTTTATTTTAACTCCTCTGTGATCATAATATTTAAAAAAAAAAAAAAAAAAAAGACAATCATCATCTATAGATTTTGTGTCATGTACAATCAATTAATTTACATAATTTATCATTATGCATTTTATTTATTATTTTTATTTTTATTTAATATGTTATGAAAAACTCTTTTTCATGTATTATGAAAAAATTATTACATATATATATATATAAGTTAAAGAAGTTTTAAATTGTCCAAATCACTCTTTTTCTTCTATTACTGGAAATGTGAAAAATTTATTTTCAGAAATTCTACGCTACGTTACTAAATAAATGAATCTAGAAACTGACTGATTCGCTTTCAAATTTTATTACGTACACAAGCAGATGGCTCTTGGTAGTTATCTGCCCATAATAAGGAGTGTTTACTGAATGTATAAAAGATATTTTGAATTTTTCGCTCTCATTGAAACATCAGTGTTATTAACAGTTCAATTCTTTTTTTTTTACATAATCTTTGCATTCTTATATTCTCTAACGTTCCTTCTAATGAAAAACATGTTGCATTGGATACTTAATTTTTTCTAAAAATAACATTATGTATATTTCCCTCATTTTGATTTTATATAGTTTTTATTTCTGAACAAAGCATTCTTCTCTGTCTGTTTTAAGATGAAGTATGATTCATATCAATATACTTTATATAAGCTTACGCTTTTCTCATGGATATAAGGACATATAAATTGTACTTCTCATTGATTAATGAACACAGCACATTTATAACAATACATTTTATGCATAAAAATTCTCCATATTTTCATATTAAATTTCTCGATTACATTGATCTCTAATGTATATTCTGAAATTTATGATAGTCTTTTCTCATTTGTAGTCTTTTTATAATGATAGTATTAAAATTTAGCATTTCTTTTATGCTAAACAAATTTTAAATAACTGTAAGTAGTAAATAAATACTGTAAGCATAAATCATGAAATTACCTAATATATAAAAATGTTTACAAGTAATATTTTAAAATTAAGAATTTATTTTATATCACACACACAGGGGAAAAATTATCTATTTTCCCCTTCTAAGAATATTAATATAGAAAATGCTATTTGCATATATAATTCATCTAATAAGAAGTATATAAGGTATTTGTTAAAAGTTTAGTGTGCTTTATTTAAAGATATAGTATTATAAGAAAATTTAATAATAATCTATTTATTCTTTATCAAAAAAATAATGATAACATTACATTTTTCACAAAAAATTACATACTTTAATTGATTTCATAAAAATAATTAATCATTTAAGATAAATTAAATTGTTTATTTGTATTGTTGTATGTATAGCAATATGTCTTGTAAAGTTGGAAAAGGAGTCCTTGATTGTTTTAAATGAATGGGAACATAAAATAATTTTAAGACAATTGAAGGACATAACTTTTTCTTAAATAACTATAACTGTTAATAAGTTTTAGTGTTCCTAATTTGAAATTTTATTATTTTTTAACTAACCTAAAAAATTACTGCTTTCAAATATTTTTTAAATATTATATCACGTTATGGCCTTAAGACAATTTAATGAAGAATTTACATGTTCCCAAAATTAATTTAATAACTTAAGCAATTAAGAATTTCTTTGCCGAATATATAAATCCTTTTGAAAAAATTTATATAATATAATTTTATATAAATATTTTGCATAAAAAATTGTAATTCAGTGAAGTACAAATAAATAAACACAACATTATTCTTCAGCTTACTGACTTAAATAACCAATTACAGATCCTTCGCATTGGAGAATATCGATTGGTAAGTTAAATAAGACACTCCTTACATTAGGTTTTTAATGACTCGTTTTCTCCCCAAAAAAAGAAGCACATTCTTTACAGCCTTATTAGTGAGTCCTCATTCCTTTTAAAATCCCCATTTTCCTTCTTTACTTGCACAACTGGAAACAAAAAGCCAAAAAGAAAAAGGGGAACTTCTCTAAATTAAGGGCTATTAACATGACTAACAATAGAAAATAGGAAGTCGAATGTTAGTTTCTATGAAAGCTATGTACCCTGTCCATTGTAAAGTAACTTTTAATGGCCTGTTTCGTCATTGATTGTTTATGGTCGATCAAATTAAGTATCCGTTTATTTACAAACAGAAGTTTACAAGAGAAATTATTTTTTGTCCTAATTTATAGATCAAACGGGCTTGTATGCAATACAGTATATAATTGAATATAAACTCTTATATATGGTAAAATAAATCGTTTTAAATGTCCCTTATTTTAACGAGACATTATTATGTAATTTATTTCTTAAAACTTCTTGCATTAATAGTTGAATTCACATTTACAGTTACTTGTCATTCATATTGAATTCTCTAAAAGTAAGAATTTTCTGTGCTTTGTTTCGATTTCAACTAATGTATTTCAAAATAAAGAAATCGACTTTTTAATTCTGAGATATAGATCTAATAAATGAAGAATCATTAAAACATTAAGTTTAGTATAGAACAGGTGTAATTAAAAGTGAAATTAGATTTAGCTTTCAGATTTTCCAGCCAAAACAATCAATTAAGCAAATTTCTAGAAAGTTATTCGAGATTTTCACGTTACAAAGGTTTTCTATGAATCTATTAATATTCGATTGTGATATTGATACAAAATAGCGAGTAACGAAATTTCTTTTAATTAATTTTTACTCCACTAAAAAATCTCAGAATAGAATATTTGAAGAAAGTTTAAGTATTTTAAAATGAATATGTGAAGAGACTCTACATTTTAAGGTGATTTGCTTACCCTATTTCCAATATAAATAACTGTTTAAGAAAAAACACGAATTTCGTTTAAGAACTTACACAATAATAAATTTTAAAAAATTAGTCAACTAATTTTGTAACAGCTTGCTGAAAATAGCTTCATTAATGATATTCTACTAAACAAAAAATATCGAAAGAGCATGATTGGATAACATTTACAATTTATTTCCTTCAGAATTATATCCTTTCGCAATTAGTATATTGTTATTTCTAAAATTACTTATGAAAAATTTTGAATACGATACATACCTGACGTTATTGTGCCGTTGGACGTATAATTCATGAAATCGTTGCTTAGATTGTGTGTTGGAGTTCTGACAGGCATCAGCCATCTTGAGCATGATGCTCCTTTTAACTTCTGCGGCGATGTAAGCTGGGATGACACTCAGCAATAACTGTTCCTAAAAATGCAAGAGTATCATGATTGTTAAAGAAAATAACTCAATTACAGATATAATTTTTTATAAAATTCATCCCATTTTCATTTAGCATTCAGTAAGGAAAAATTTATTTTTTCAACCATAAAAAGAAGGATTTTCAATCATTCTTTATAACTGCAATTAAAACAATGGTCAATCAAATTTGAAGTTTCTATTTATATTTTCGAAAACAGATCACTCAAAAAAACACATGTTATGGACACTGTAGGTTTTGCCCCTCTCCCAATGGGCTGTCATGCCACATTTAATTTAGTTTTATTAATATTTTAGAAACTTTTGTTGTATGAATGTTATACATATTTTGAAACGCAGTTAATGATACTGTGTCTTTGAAGAAATAAGTTAAACTATTATGAAACTTACAAATAAATTTTTAATCTTTTGTAAAACTGCTAAATTATTTTAATAGTTAAATTCAAATAATTTAAAAGAAATAATATGCAAAAAAATAAATTTTAAAAATTTTTCATTAGAATCTTGTTATAGTACATTTATATATTGTTTAATTTTGTTCATTTTATAGACAAAGGCATACCATTTATCATTTTCAGCCTCTAAATAAATGAACCAAGATAACCAACAAGAAATTTAACTTTTTTTACTTATTATAAATTATTTTCTGAAATATAAGTCACTATTCGAAGATTTTAATTAAAAAACAGAGTCCAATATGAGTAAAAAACGAATTTAATTCAAGTGGAAGTAAATTGCCCCAATAAATGCATTTCCCTATTACGTCGAAGTCATTGAACTTGATATCTTTTCTTTTTAAATAAACGCATTATTTATATAAATGCTTAGTTCAAACTGTATCCACTTAGAAATGTTATATATACCCCATACTATACGTTCAGGTTACGTTTAGTCTTTCACAACATAACTGTACTCGATTGTTTACATTATTTAATGAGGTATAAGTTTAAACTATGAAAGCATTTTTCCATATAAATACAACTATTACAATACTATAAGATGTTCTACAACTTCCTAAACCGCAGACGGACTTCCAAGTTCCAGTAGAGATAATTACATATGTTCGATTATTCTTTAAATGAACTCTTGAAAAATGATTTTTCAAATTCATATTTATCATGATTTTTGTAGTCCATTGCAATAAAAAATTGTGATTAACATTCACATAATCATTTACTATCTTAGCAAACTAAGAAAGCCATTTTTTATTTTTCGAATATAGATAATATCGCTATTGCCATTTATGATAATTAAAATAATAAAATATTTTTTAATTATAACAGGAGCCTAATATTTAAAAATGTAAGATATATTCAACCATTATTTCTAATATTCATACATATAAGCTATGTTTCTCGTATTACTTTATATATTTTAATAATATATTTCAATAAGCATTTCCTTCACACAATATAAAATATTTCCATCTTTCACTTACTTAAGAATGCTATATCATATCTTACTTGATTAAATATAAAAAATAAAAAGTATTTCTAGTTATTGAGACTCATTTCATTACAAGTTTATTATAACTTAATCCCTCCATAAGCAGCACAAGCAGTTAAGAATGGTTGATTCTGAATTGTATATACTAATTGAGTAAAAAGTGTATGATTTAAGAACACTGAGGCAAAAATTGTCCCAGAGTTATGTATACATTTGAAAACAATAAATGTTTTATAAGACATCATATGTGTCGATTGCTAAAAAAAGTTTGAACTATTCTAAGAAAGTTGAATATTGATAAATATTAAAATAAAAATTCAAAGGAAGTTAAGAATGACCATCGAATCAAGAAAACTATCCTGAGGCTTAAATTTTTGGAAAAAGTGAAAGCATTATACTAAGTAACAGACTGTGAGTAGAATCCTTATACAAATAGAGGAGTTGTTTCGAGATTTCCATCTGCCAGAATGTTTTGTGTCATATGTTGAGCATTTGTTATTACCTGCTATTAAACATAAAAAATGCATAAACTTTTAAAGGCGCATGATGATGGTCCATTTAAATGTGTGAATGACTATATGAAAAGAAGTTTTACTAATAGTTTCAGCATGTTGTTTTTCATGAATATGATAAATATAAATGCAATAAGGCTTTCTGAAAAGTTTAGCAATAGGTACTAGTTTTCTGCATATTGAACCGTTCGATTTTTCTTATATAGTATAATATATTCACATTCTTATTTTTATTTTATATTATTATATTGAATAATGAAAAATTCTGGATGTTATTCATATCATTAGTGCGTTTCTTTGTAAAATTCTGATTGGTTATTTCCGTTCTAAAATTCTTTATTCTAAATAAAATGTTCTACAATGAAAATTTTCTTAAATTATTTTATTGCATTTCTTGTAAAGTCTTCTATTAAATTTTGGAGCTCTTGCATATAGCATTTTGATAGTAGGATTATGTCTATAACCAAACAAAAGCATCTTTATATACATATTAATAAATTAATTTTATATTGTCAAAAAAAAGTTTCTTTCATTTGTATAATTACTATGAAAGAATATCACTCTAAAAATGGACATTTTTTATATTTAATGGCTTTTCTCAGTATAATTTGGATTATTAATTTATCTATGAGTTTAATAATCTGTCGTTTTCTACTTTTATTATTGATTAACAATTCATGGACAAGAATCTTTGGTAATTCCTAGAACTTTTTGCTGTAACACAGTTTATCGGAACACATTAAATGGTACACAAATTTCACTAATTTTTGATGTGCATAATACTCAGATGTAATGTTTGAATTGTCAAGCATTAATCACCGAAATTTTGAGACATTAACACAATTTATAGTATAGATGCCATGTGTTTTTGAAGTTTTGGTTGATTGATTGATTGATTGGGTTTTATGGCGCAAGGTCCAAGAAAGGACATGCTGCGCCATTTGAAGTTTTGGAAGTAGCTTTATTAATGGAGTTATAATTCATAAGAATATTGATTTCATTTCCTCTCTACTAGTATTAAAGTTGCTCATGGTATACACATATTTGTTGAAGGATAATAGTATTGACTTGTTATCATTAAAGCCATTGGTATTTACAATGTAATGATGCATGAAGTCATTATGGGGGCACTTAAGAAAATACTTTGACTAAAATTTTGCCTTAATAATGTAATATCTACCATATTCTTTAGCTACTCTCACTGTTTTTCACCTTGTTTTTAAAATATAAGTTTCACGTTGAAAATATTTTCTATAATATAAAATATTTTAAATTATAATAGCGCTTGAAACAGGGTTTTTAATTAAACACATTATTTTGTTTTCTACAAATTTCTTGAGTATTGCAAACTCTGTAGTATTTGCACGAGTTTATTTAGTAAAATATGAGCAAGGTAGTTATTTTACATAAGCTATATTGTATTTTTGCATATATACTCTATTTGTTTGACCTCTTATTAAATAGTCTATAAACAATACTTATGGTCTTATTATAGCAATACTTATTATGAAGCAATACATCATAATCTTAGTAATAATTATATACTGAAGATCCTATGTATTTTATATTTATATATTAAACATATTTATATCCATAAAAATATTGAAGATATTTATATATATCATATTTGATGATATTTATATACAACAAATATATTAAAGATATTTATATGTATCATGTTTTTGATGATATTTATATATATCAAAAATCTTGGTTATTTCTATGTACTCAAATAACAAAAAATATAATAATATTTACTTGCAAAATTAAATAAGAAGAGTATATACAGTTTCTCCTCATTTATTTTTATCAAAATAATAAAATGAAACTACATTACCGTACAAAAATGAGTTAGATCATATCATATCTAAAAGAAAGAATATAAACATTAGAAAGGAAAATGTTTCGAAAGAATGCATTTTCCTTCTTTGCTTTCTATTCGACGTTTTACCTTCAATGTCTTCAAAAACTACAGCATTAAAATGCTAGAATGCGTTCGAAAATTTATGACTGCAGAGTTCCAAATTGCTATTTAAATCTTTTTCCATTCCGAAGCCTCAATCTTGCAGAATATAGCACGTGCTTTGCATTCTATAAAAATATCACAAACACTAAACCTCTTTATTATGTACCCCTTTCAAATATTTATCTCAGATAAAATTCTGTACTTTATAGAGTGCTTTGAAATCACTTCAAAAATTTTTTACAATACAAATTTTCTTTTAGTCTCGGAATTTTATAATTTAAATATTTAAGTCTACTGCACACATTTTTTAAGTTATTCACTTATAAATTATTTTATTTGAGAACAAAACTCAATTTTTAATTTTCTTCCAAACTTTTAACTGCATTTGTAAAATCCTTTTCTGTATTTCTTCTGAAGGATTCATGGATTTTAATCTAAGAATTTTTCATATAAATTCTTTTTTCACTTTCTTTATCAGATTCTTCCTATTTTCTTCCAATGCAACAAAATTGTTTAATTTTCATAATAGATTTACTTTCCTTAAAATATGTTTAAATATCAACATGTACATGATTAGACTGCGTCACCTCATATTTCGTTATTCCAATTTTAATAAAAATATTATATATAAAGGACATGGCATTTGAGATGTCTCATTAGATTTTATTCAAACTTTTAAACACTAAAAACCAGAATTCTTCATATTACACTTAAAAAATATATGAAAATAATGCAAGACTATAAACTAAATAATAGACTTACTGCACTGAGACTTGAAAATGATGCATATCAAGCTCTGGGCCCGATGAAGAAAGATACAAAGTAAGGATTTAGCAGTATTGACTACTATTTTGCATTATTCTATCACCCAGAACAATCTTACAGACTATCCCAGAGAAAGCCAGAGCTGATAATACCGAAGATCCAAGCAAATCCAGTCGTCAGAATTATAAACAAGGTTATTCTAAATGGACTGTGAAGAGTAGATTAATCAGTACACTGAATAGCAGAGAACAGGCATAAGTGACAACTGAACTCTGACTGTGACAAAAAAATTGAAAAAAAAGTAATATGAATCATTTCAAGGATGAAAATGAAGCTAGAATGATGTTAGCAAACGTAGATTGGCACATCTGTAGGCTTACGCAAGTGAATCTATAGATTTTGCGAATCGAAATTTTGTGGCATATTTAGTATACTCTAGATGCTCCTATATAAACTGGATCATTGTTCACTCATTTCAATCTGAGAACTTACGTGAATGGTTTCTGTTATAAGGTTGCTATTGAATCAAGAACACAGATGCTTCTGTTTGCTACAATATTGTCAATCTCTACCACGGTTTAAGTATCTGTGGGTGCATGTCATGTTACTGATTCCATCATTAGGCTAATTGCCAAAGACTTATAACGATAAACAGAGCTACAAATATTAAATTTTTAATGCAGTTAAAGAAACATTAGCTATTGGCTTAAATACTTATAAAGTATTTCTTTCTATTAGTAATACCTTTAATAAATAAGAAACTAATAACATGTCAATGATTAGACTTATATAAAAATAACAAGTTTAATTTATTGATATTAAACATAAAATGATAACATAAATAAAGTTTAAAATTTGAGAATAGATAAACTAAAAATTTCCAATTAAATAATTCATTGTCATTACTAACAAAAATAAGTAAACTATAATACCAAGGACATTTGAGCAATTTAATCAAAATTATCAGACACCAGATTATTAGTATTTTGAGTTTCAAAATATGATGCTCTTAAGCACCTGGGATACACCCTATTTGACAAACTGGCATGCGTATACAATAAATTAATAATTCGGTTTTGATTATAGAAATGCCAGATGGTAAAAAAAAATTTCAAATGTATTAGTAATAAAAAATGGTATAGTAGTACGAAGGTAAAGCATAGCAGAAAAAATGAATTTAAAGAAAATAATGCACAAGTATTTTAAATGAATGATAAATATAGAGATAATAAAAATTTTATAGAACAGTACTAAACTAAAAACTTACATTTATGTACTGAATACATAAATGTAATTTTGTACTGGGATAACAAATATCGTGACAGATCCCCTCTGGTCATCAAAATGGCATAATATTGATGGATTTATTTAAACAATGATAGTGATCTCATTGTGACTTGCCCAATCATGCTGCAACTCTAGAGCTCCATACTGCGTAATAACGAAGCATTATGATTTGAGATACTATTGTGTACTCTTACATATCACTTCTAGTTTGCATTTTTGGTAAGGGTTGCCAAATACCATTTATCAGTGGGATAACACCAGACTGCACACAGCGCGAATCAGTCCACATTCTTTGCAAAGTATCTTGGTTATTCCCTGTCCAACTCATTCTAATTATCTCTTACCAATAGAAAATAATTGAGAAGTGATTTGAGAAATTTATAATGGTTGTTATCCACATATTTAGAAGATAAACAATGACAAATGGATAAGAAAGAATAAGCAGCTATATCTCAAGATATTACTGCTTATTCTTTCCATTCTTTGCCATGACACATCACTCAATGAATTGCCACCAAAGAGATCCCAACAAATTACTTACCCTACTTTATCATCGCTTAATAAAGTCTATAATATCAAAATAAATATCACTTATTGTTTATTATGATTTTTATGTCCCTCTTATTACAGATTTTTATATTTTTCGCCGAATGCATTCTAGATATTGATTTTCACTGTGACGTAGAAAATAACATATATATTCATTATTGAAATGTGTATTATAAATGGAACTAAAATGTAATTAATTCGGAGTAAAAGCTTTTAATATAATGGCTATACACAGTTTATATATTCATACAGCCATGTTTGTTATTGAAATGCATAGAACCCCTCTCAAATAAAGCAAAACTAATATAATGTTATCCATTCCCTGGGTAATAATAAATATTTATTATAAATAGAAGAACTATTAATTGAATATAGCGTTAAATGCAGATAAACTGTACATTTTTAATTCTGTTTAAGAAACTCAATAATTTACAAATAAGTATTACAGCTGTACTTAATAATGCAATAAATTACTAATAGTGTTTTTCATAAAGAAAATTATAAATGTAGAAACATTATATTTATCAATGAAATTTAATTGAATGCTAAATTTACATTAAATTGATTGGCTTTTAAGTAAATCTTCCTGTAAATTAGAATATTATTAAAATTAAAATTTAGTTGTAATAATAATCAATGAAACATGTTACTAATTATGAATAAATCTATTTAAAATTAAATTATTTTTTTATATTTATATAACTTGTGATATTTGTTTTGGCTAAATATAGGCAATACATTAAAACCAAAGAGAAATATTATAAAATATATTTATACTAGATTTACAAAATTTCAATGGCAAAAAAATTCATTTCCGTAGAAAATGCTATGTAAACTTTTTTTATAACTTAAATATAATGCAAAATCTGTCGTCACAATAATCGAAACGTTACAGCATCTAAAAAGAAAAAGAAAAAAATTAGAATCTATGTTAAATATTCGATACCACTTTACAAATAAAAATTCGAGTACTTATCTTTTTTTTTTTTTTTTTTTTTTTTTTTTTTTTTTTTTTTTTCAAAAAAAGGTAATAAATCCTTAATTCAGTTTGAATTTTATATTTTCTCAGCAGTGTTTTTTTTACGTGGTAAATACAGCCCCACAAATGCATTTTAAGATTTCTTTCACTTAAATGTTTTTCAACTAATACACAATTTTATTATGAATCTATCCACATCATCTTTTTAAAATACATTTCGAATGGTAAAAATATTTTTTTAAGATTTACTATGGAGAGAAAATTAGCTATAAGTAATATTTTCAGCAATTCGATTTAAAATGAAAAACTTTCTGGTAAAAATTTGTTTTAAAAAAGATTCTTTCTAAAGAAAACCAGTGAAATTTATTTCTATTTTTAAGGTTCACAATTTTTTTTTTCTTTTAAGAAAAAATACATACATCTGCGTCATGAAAAGGGAAAATATGAATTTGTTTAGTATTTTCTTGAATGATAACGAATTTTTTCAATCAGTATTGATATTATAAGTTTATAGCTTTTTTTTAAAGAAATAAACTATTAATGACATGTATTATATGTGTAGAAATATATTGCATTTCACAATGCAGCTTCATTCATCATTTGAGACCAAATAAAATCTGTTAATTATGTATATTTGCTTACCATATTTTTACTGAAAAATAAAAAAAAATTTCATTTATGCAATAAATATTGGTGAGTTTTTCCATCACGTTCATAATGCCACTATCAATAAAATGAAACATTTTGTTTCCAAAAAATGATGATGTTATGCAGTCTTTTTAGCTGCAATTATATAAAAATTACATTTTACCTTGCAACCTTTCTGGCTATTAAAATTACAATATCAGAAAAAATGCCCTAACTCAAAACCAAATAAAAGTGAAAAGAAATAGGAATATACAAAAGATTAATATTTTAGTGCACTTGTACAACTCAGAAGGGATAAACGACATCTATAGAACTACATAAAAGGAAAATTTTACAGCTGATTTTCTTATTCGGAAATCTCTTTGTAATTTTGGAGTATTTTCAGAATATCCTGTTATACCTCTACAAAAAGGAAAACTACTTGTTAGTTAAGTTCAAAATTTGATAGAGGGAGGATTGTTGCCTATTGAAAATGTAGATTATTATTCCGCCATATTGCACACCCTCTGGTTGAAACCTAATTGGTGATGGGAACATGAATTTGATCAGTTACCGAGGGTCATACTGAATGGTATACAGAATCTCAACATTGTCCCAATACTAATAATGACTTAGAAGATAGATATATTGTGAGAATGATCTTGAAAAACCATATAGTCACAATACTCATTATTATTCATAATTTGTTTGCACCAAATCCAGTATCCACTTGAACAGCGCGATGAACTTAGGAGCAGCCCAGGCTTTCAGCTTGGAGGTCATTACCTTCATTTTCCTTGACAAAACATCATAGATATATACAGGGACTCTAATTTGCGCAATGACAAAACTGAATTCAAGAGTGGCACAATGTCAACTTTTCAGATGAATTCCAAATTTGAATGCAGCATTCTGATGGTCATATACTTAGCTGAAGGCTCTAAGGAAAACAACCATAGTCTAATTGTATTCTATAACGTCATTAGAACCCTGTACTAATGCAAAATACACTCTAGCTCAATTCGAAGGTAATTTAAAGACAATCAGTACGTTTTTGACAACTTAATGCGAGTGGTATAATAATGCGAGTGGTAATGTAATGCAAAATACACTCTAGCTCAATTCGAAGGTAATTTAATGGCAATCAGTACGTTTTTGACACCTTAATGCGAGTGGTATAATGTTCTCTCTTTGAAGCCTATAAAACACTATCTTTCCACAAGATAACTCAACAGCTCATGTTTTCATGCCCTGTTCAGACTCTCCTCAGCAGAGAGGAAGACAGAGAGTATTTGTTTCTATCCTGGTCTGTATGTACTCTACCAGTTACGAGCTGCAACTATTTCTGATAATTTTACACCTCTATTAACCATAAAACTGCTTGCAAATTTTTATTTCAAGTATCATTTAGTTTGCAATTTCAATTGGTCTAACTTTTGCAGAGAAAAGGCTTAGAATGTGAACTTTATCTTAGAGATATCATAACTATTAATATTCTGTCACTGTTTTACTAAAGCTAAGATCATTAAAAAGGAAATACTTAGTATTCAATCTTATTAAAAAGGAGAATGTGGTGACATAATGTTGTTTTTTGCAAGAACATTTTTAAAAAAATTTAGAAAAGGCTTCGTTTTCTTATCCGGAAGTTAGAAAAAAAATTTTAAGAGTAGAAATTTAGAGAGTTTTATTCCAACTAATGTGTTACCTTTATCCCTTGTCCCTAGTTGATCAAAGCAAAAAGATCTTTGGCAATGTTTAATGTCTTTGATCAACAGAAATAGACAATCTGTAACTACATATTATATTATGACATAACCTAACCTGAAAATTAATGATAGGAAGATAGATAAACTACCTTCAAATCTTTATTTTCTAAAAGTTATTAAAACAAAGCACTGTCTTTATATTTTTATTAATCTTTGGTTAAAGTATTAACTAATGTGCCTTTACTGTGTTTTACAAGCACATCAAAAAGATGTTATTTGTAGGAATATCTTCTCTCATTTTCATTTTCGACGCATTTATATTATTAACTATCAATTAAAAATAATGCAACCAGTAGTATTGGACTTAATTATATTTTTTGTTTGATTATGATATACAAGACAATCTTCATTAACTTAATGAATCTATTTAAAAATATATTTTTTTTTTCATATTGAAATTTTGACCTAGGAATTTACTTCTCTAGGTCAAAATTTCACTAAAAAGATGAGTTTCTATTAAGTATTTAATTGAATTTCAAAATGATATAATTATATTTATGCATTCTACAATAAAATTTATTATATATTATCCTTCTCAAATAATTAAGAAACATACGAATAATCTTTATGAATTATTTTTAAAATATTTCTTAAAATTTGCTAGTGTTCTTTTATTTATTTACTCGAAGAAAATTTTTAAGTACGTATTTTTAATGCAAAAATTGTTTAATAATATTGCATAATTAAGAAAAATAGGATCAGTGTTAAATCAATAAGTGATCCTATTTTCTTAATAAAGAAAATTATTAATAAAAATGGGATCACTTTTAAAATACATCTGATTAATTAGTGTGATCAATAAAATAATAAACAGATATCTTTATATGCAAATCAATTATAAACACATTTTGATATAATAGATAAGTAACAGAGAAAATAAAAGCAAATTATTAAATCCATTTCAGATATTCTCATTTATATTAAACTAATATTGATTAAAGGCATAATTAATATTGTTAACATTACATAAAATGTTTGTTGTTCTGAATAGCAAAACAATCAGAATGTATTCATATTAAGAAATAATAATGCAAATTCAATATTTGACTACTTGGTGTTTTGAGAAACAACACACTAAATTTACTGTATGAAAAATACAATGTTTATTTCTATACCATTGATGTGAATTGTGTTTTACAGCATGATGAAAAGCACTTCGAATATATGCGAAATATTAATGACATTAGAATTTGGATTTATTAACTTTTAATTCATTCTTAATGAATATAACATTTTTTATTTTTACTTTTGAATATATATTTTAATGACTTTCAGCTTTTTGTAAATTAGGGGCACATTTTGGCCAATCTGTAACATTATGGGCACCAAGTAGTGAAAAAAAGACTTAAATTCCTTTTAAATTAAATATATTTCTTTAAAGATTTATCGAAATAAGAAACTCTGATCTATGAACCACTGCTACATTGCTTCGTAATATATGATGGCATGAGCAATTTGACAAATGTGATTTCGCTAAGAGATTAAATATAAGAAAAATATTTAAGTTTCAGAAAATTTTAAGAGTGCATTCTTTTAAATGTGTGAATAAAGTAAGAAAATCTTCAGTAAAAATAATTGAAAGTAAATAACTTACAATAATCTAGAAACATTTATTGAATACGTGAAAGAAATGTCTGGGAAATATTACCATTTTTCACTGACTAATTTGATAGTTGCTTATCATAAAATATAATCACAAAGCTTTCAAGTGGTAAGAGTATGAAATGTTACATTTTATCATTTAATCAATTAATTGATTCTTCTTGTAGTTTTAAGAAGCTTCTAGAAAAAATGCAATACTTTTTTATGAACTCATGGAATGAAAACCTTCCAATTAACTCAGAGAGAAAGAAATTTTAGATCAAATGACGAAAATTAAAAAAAGGATTAATTCTTACTTGATTTTACATTCAAATTAAAAAAAGCATATTTCCAGTTTTCGAATTTTTTGTTTTATATAAAGGTTTTTCATGTCATTTAAGAAACTGTAAATTTCAGATAATGAATGCATTAAATGATACTTGAAATTTTTTTGCTGAGTGTAAATATGTTAACTGCTTTACGGTAATTTTTAAACGAGTATAGAATAGAAAATTGTTTTTTCAAGTTGATTTTAACAACTTGAAAAAACAATTTTCTATTAGTGATAATAATTCTGAACACTTTTTTACGAAAATATTTGAGAACTAATATCTGATATTCTTTCGTCATACGAGCAATTAAAAGAAAGAATATTAATAATAAAAAATATCCATAAAAAATCTTTTTCACAATTTTTACACTTTTCAATGTTTCTAGTTAAGATAAAATATCAATCTTCTTCATGCATCGAATATTGATTTTTTGCTTAAAATTGGAGACAAAACATAATAAAAAAAATTCTATTTCGGTGCAGCATTCTCAAAAAATCCAATCATCAAGTTTCATATATAATATATTTAATAAAATCTATTTTAACTTGCAAACCTAAGCAATTTTTCTTTTTCAAAACATGTATTTATTTCTTTGATATATTTAGAAAATATTTAATTTCTATGTTTAATTAATAACATTTCTATAGTATTTCCTTTACTGATTTATTGGCATAATCTAGTTTATTTTAAAAACGATAAGGAAATTCTATATTAAGTATTTTATAGTCTTTTTGTTACATTTAGCATCATATGTCACTCACATAAATTAATTTTTGAATTAGTCGTTATTTTTCCTTAAATGTATACAACAAACATTCAAAATTTTGATTTTAACACTACAAAATCAAATATTTTAGAGAAACGTTTTGCATACACTTTTCCGTATTTATTTTGGACTCCTGTTTTCTTTTAACGCATAATATTGCATTAAACATAACAAAAAAAAATCAATTTTTTTGTGATTTTGATTTTCATTAAAATATACATTATAAAATGCCATTATCTTTTAATTCAGTTTTACACCTGACATTTATTGAAAAAATTTCAAATCTTAAAATTTTTGTCAGAAAAAAAACTTTTGAATTCTTCTTTTCCCAGAGAAAAAATGTTTTCACATGTATGGTAATAATGAATACTGCAAATATATTGCTGTATAAAAATCAATTTGTACAATGCACAAAAAATACATAATATTCCACTTCCGAAATGTTCTTTAGGTTTTACTTCGCAGACTATGGTGCAAATTTAAAAGGTGTGGACTAATGAGAATAGGATAATTAGTAAATTCGGAAGTAGACCTAGAGATGACGTCAATTCACTGGGATAGGCATTAAATGCACATGATGCACATGCATTCCTCTGAAGGAAAATGAAAGTCTGCTTGAAATAGATAATGACTTGTTATATGGCAATAAGTGACTTTTTTCTAAAGAATCTTTGTTTAATTAGAGGACCCATAATGACGGCATTTATGTTGGATGTTATGCGCAATTTATTTCCTGGAATGCATTATCGAACTTTAGTGGGTTAACACTGAGTGTTATTATTTAGAATGCGATTGCTTATCGTGGACAATCTTAGCTGCTACGTTTTGTGGTACGTATGTCTCAAAAGTTAAGCAATAAACTGTAAAACGAGTTTAACTCGAGAAGGAATAAATTTATAATAACGAAGTTTTCACTTGTAATACGTAGTGAGATGCGAAAATATTTTACACTAAAATACTTGCATAATCACAAGTAAAACTTTGCAATCCGATGGTATATAAAACTGATTCATTTTAGCAGTTGCTAATTTTTTTCGTTGAGTTAGATATTATTCAGTTCTCCATTTATTTGTCTCAGATTTCTGAAATGTATGTTATCTGTATATGCAAACTCCATGTTATCTGACGAGTTTAGCTAATCAACTTGCGTCGAACGTTGCGGCATCATCAAGAATATCTTTTTGTAGGCAGTTGCAGTCACGTGTATTCCAAACGACCAGCAATTTGTACGCCACTGATAAACGTCTCATAGAATAACTCGGCTACAATAGGCTTTGGATCATATCCACTAGATCCTACAACAATGGGTCAATGTATTGTTCACCCAAGATTCTGTATAAACAATGATTCTGGACGGATCAGGAAAATCGGAAAAACTTGATTTCAAGCTCACAGTATGGCTCAAAGACACAGCTACAGTGTACTGGTGTCATAATTTGCTCAAGGTATCAGACGTTGGTGATCCACATCATTCCTCCAGGTTCAATGCAGTAATTATTCATTAGGATCCAATTCTCAACAAAAATGTTTGTCCATATTTGGTACCCATGTCTCTTAATGCCTTTTTACGAATAATAAAGCTTGATAACATAGATGTCACGTTGTCACTCAATACAAAACTCATGGATACTTCAAAGGGAATGACCAGCTCATTCGCACTACTTGAACCAAACAGAATATGTCTGGGACATGCTCGAGAAACATCTTTCTGTTCTATGCAAATCACCTTGAAACTTTAATGATTTGAAAACATATATTCTTTGATGACCAACTGTCAAATAGGAATTTTCATTGTTGAGCCTGCATCTCTTGTAGAGGTGGTCACAAGCAGTACATAAGAATCCTTTCAAATAAACATTTTGCTGTACAAGTTAGGGCCGTTATTGCTTACATTGATTATATGAAAAATAATTGTTTTTTTCTTTTGTTATTTTACACGGCATTACCTCTTCTTCTCTTCAACAAATAGTGCAAATTTCATTGACTCTCCATTTATTACCAATTTAATTTTTTAAGATAAAGTGTAAACAGCAACAAGTTCATTAGTGAAGAACTGAAGCACGGAATCATTATTTTCTATCAAGGCTGTACTGAAGCCATTTTTCAATAGTAGTATATCCATACACATATTGTAAAGAGTTTTTAAGGTTTCTTTTTATCAGAATACATACATTATCCTCATTGGTCCCTGCTTAATTTCTTGATACTTTGTGATTGGAATATATGTTTAATTTCTGTGATTAGTGTCTTGCTCTGATCCTAATACTACATATTTTACATTTGAATCTTGAATAGGCTTACGAATAATATGAAATGATTATTCCTACTCAGACATTTAAATTCTATTTTTCAAACTCTGTGTTAATAATGACACGGAAGCATAAATTCTAAGATCAAGGAACATATTAAAAAAAATTCTAGAGCATTTTATTATATGGAATTCTTGTCAGCTGACTTTAAGAGAAATTTCCCAAAGAAAGTTATGATAACCGGAATAATTTAAAACCAGTTTCCAGAATTTTCCTAAAACAGATTCATACCAAAATTATTCGTTCTACAACTAAATATAAAAAATAATATCTTGTGATATATAGAAAATAATGTATAAAATTTGTTATTAAAAAGTGTAGACTTACAAAAACTACAATAAAGTATATCGATTTATAATCAACTCTTTATAAAAGATGCAGAATAAGCTGTTTTTATGAAGAGATATTTAATAATATAATCATACATATAACTCAAACTTCAAATATGCATTTGTTAATAATAATTGGGAAAATATTGTTCAGATAAACAAGCTTAGTTTTGCATTGATACAATAAAATAAATATCTACTTATATAGTACAAAAGTATTTATATAAATATCAATCTATTCTTTGTAATTGTGATCTTTGCAAAATGCTTAAATAAACTAAAGTGTGGCTTCTTGTGCTTGTAAAATATTCCTTTCGATGATAATGCTTACCATTTCAATAGTGATATACTTCATTTGGAAAGTAATTGTCTTTTTTTTAACTGTACACAAATTCTAAGGATTAATTTTCCAAATATTAATTGGATTTCTTAGTTATTTATGTCATTGGCTTCCATCACAAATGAAATCCTTAGCATATTTTCTAAGTTAGAATCAATATTTGTGTACACCCTAAGTAACATATATGAAAGAAGTATGAATTAATACAGTTAATGGTACTCAATTGCTTTCAGTGATTTAGAAAATTTATTGACAAATATACTTCCACCGTTCTCTTTTATAACAATGTATATAAGAAGAATTTTTAAAGCAAAATTGAAACAACTTATTTATGTTGAATGGTTTTAAGCTTAGACCTTGCAAACGGGGGTTAATATAGATAATATGGTATTAATGTTAAAATTAATTACGAGTGATACAAATATTAGATTTGTCATGGATTCTGAGATGCTAGAATTTCATGGAGTTTTGGAGTTAGAAATTTTTTTAATAAATGCTAAAAAACTATAATTTATATACATTTCAGCAACTGTAAATACAAATTTTACATTATTTGTATTCCATAACTTATTAAGTATACTTATAATATTCTTTTGATTTTGAAAGTTAAATTAATCTTGAAATTATATAACTCACCTGCTGCTCTTTTTCATATTCCAGTTTTATTCTGGATTCAATGAAAAAACGAGTTCCAGAAAACGTTTTATCGTGGCACGCATCAGTTGTACGACGATGAAAATACCCAATCAGTGTGCCACAAGCCAAGAACAATGCACAAGCAGCTACCTAGAGAGAGGAAAACAAACTGTATAAAAAATATATAAAGCAATTCCTGCACTAAAAATAAATAATTAACTAAATTAATTAAGATTAAATAAATGATTAAAATACATAATATTCATAAATAATTAATTCCAGAACTAAGCAAATATAAGTTTCAATTTCTAGACGAGAACAAAATATTTTATTTATAAGAATAAGAAATTCTTATTTATTTATATTTATAATGAATAAATTTGTGTCTAAAGAGACAGAAAAAATTTTTACTAATATTATTCGACTGAATTCTAAGTGCTCAAATTTAATGTTTCATTTCCTCATTTTTAACGTACTACCTAATCAAAATATAAACTAGCAAATCAAAATATAATACTTCGATTTTTCAATAATATGAATTATATATCATTAGAAGAAAATGATATTAAAAATGCGTTATTATAAATCTTTGCAATAAAATGAAAGTATATATATTAAAATAAAATCATTAGTTTTCGTTGCTCACAGTTCAAAAAGCATTTTCAAATTTTTTTGACCCCATTAAGCAAAAATATATATGTAATATTCATATGAAAAGTCATCATAAACATTGAAAAAATTTATTTCACTAGGGAGTTTAATGTAACATATTCTAAGATGCTGCAGGACACAAACGTATAATATTAGGAGAGAATATTAAAAAAATATATTCAAAATTTATTCCAGTTTCCAAAGTCAAAATGAAAGCATTGGCAAAATTCACCATGATTTATTTTAGCACGCATGAAACAGGAATGCGATACATTCCATATTCATGAATCTTTAACGGTGTTTTTTAATGTTCTTAGTATTGGAAAAATTTCCATATTTATAAATTATGTCAGAATTGCATTTGGAAGAAGATACGTTTCTCTCGTTATTCACATAGGAATGAGAATCCATTTATCTATTAATATTTTATTTTCTTTATTAATTTTATCTAAAAACATAAATGTATTTGTCTAATAAATGAAATTGGAAAACAAAGCTAGCCAAAAATAAGTTCGTATTGATTTTATATTAATAAGAAAAATAAAATGCATTCACAATATTAGTTTGATTATTTAACTCAATAAAATTTATTGATTTTGTTCCGTATTTTACATATTTAATTTTGAAAATTTATAAGCATTAATGTGTTGGGATTTTCATGTTATTTTCTTTCTAATTATATTAACTGTTCTATTAGAAATTTATAATATAATTCTAGACAAAATTATATCTGGATTTTACTATCAAAATAAATGTACCTACTGAAATAACACTTTATGTAAATATTGCTTTAGTAAATAATAAAACAACGAGCAAGGTTCCTTGTTCCTTAAGAAAAAGCAAGTTTTAAAATTAGAATTAAATTAGCTACTTTAGAACATATATTCAGAGTAGAGTTTGATTTTTCAAAACCAAACAAAAAGAAGTATTTAACACACATTAAAGCTTTCAATTTTGTCTTGTGGTTTGTAAGTTTGATTCTCTTGTTGTCAATTTTGTAAGTTTGATTCTCTTGTTAGATATGGATGTTTATGACTTTGAAATCCATTTAAATTCTAGATGTTACTAGTTCAGCATTTAAAAAATTTATCGTAAAACTGTATAGTAAATTAAATGTTATTTTTTTAAGCTTAGATTTAGATTAGCATGGGAAGTTAACTCTGCTTTGCTGTAAAATTCAAATAAACTATATGAAACAATTTTTAAATAAGTTCGATACTGGTTTTAAAATTCGAATAAAATGCCATTGAATAAGAAAGCTAAGTATTTGCTTACATTCATCATGAGAATCTCACAAAAGTACAGCTTTCAGGCATATAGTATAGAGAAGAAAAATATTCACTTTTACTAATTTATATTCATAAAGTTTTTAAATATATGGAGATAAAAAATTCTTAAGACTTACTTTTCTTTCTTTTTTTTTTTTTTTTTTTTGAAAAAAAAAATATTTATTTTTACTTCAAAAATTGTATACAAAAACCGAACAAAGAGAATATTAGAACTCTAAATCTTGATCCGGAAATTTAATCTTAAATATTTGGTTCTAAATTTGGTTGGAATAAAACATTCAATCTTAAATACCCATATGATAAGTAAAGAGTTTTGTGATATGGAAATGAAGAAGTGGCTCTTGTTGGAACTTGGTACTTCGCAATGAGTACTATTGATAAAGTCGATGAATGATTAACAATATGCTGTAACTCCCTTCATCTTTACATTGAGATAATTTATTAGAAAAATGCAGGTTCAAATTGTACTAGTTGATTGCAATATATATATATATATATATATATATATATATATTAGACTTATTAATAAATACAGTGTCTAATATTGACATCATACAGAGGCGCAGCAAGACATGCTTGGCAAAACTAAATAATGGATTGAATCAGAAGCTCTAGGAAAGAACCGACGGGTATTGAAGCAGATTGTAATGTCTAAAAGCGAACAACTGCACAAAAAGACCTTAGAGTTGAATCAACAACTCATTCTCAAAAGTTAATGAATACGGTTTGAAAGCACCTTTATAAGCAGAACACATTTACCACAGAAATGCAATTCTCAAGTCACTTGCCATTAATATAAATTCCAAACGTCATCTACAATAGTGTCGCATTTTTGTCGTTGGTTGATGTATGAAAACAATTAATATGGTATAATGAAGTGGCTTTCACACCTTTCTCTACAACAAAATTAGTAAGCGTTTGGAAGACATCTGCTCAACATATTGTCATGATTCTCTCCTTCCAGTTTCCAAGCGTGGAGATGGATATGTCATGATATGTGCTGTCATGTCGTAATTTTATTCTGAACTAGTCGTAACCCTGGGAAGCAGGAACACTGCGGAGGTATATAGAGAAATTTTAGTTGACCAAATCCATCTTAGATTCACTTTGTTTCCTGTAGGAGCTGGAATTACCTAGGATGATAATGCACCTATCTAGGATGCGGAATTTAATCAATCATAGTTTGTGTGTGTGTGATGAACGTGAGGATAAAGTTAAACATCTACCTTCAACAGCATACTGTCCCGACTTCAAAGTGATTTAGCCGTTATTTATTTTAGAGAGTTCACTACGGAGTGGATACATCATTCCCCGGTTTCTCTCCCAAAATGTGCACAATATTTCCATGAATAATGATATCATGTCCCTGAAAACACTATTCAGTACTAGTTTAAATCAATTTCTAGTCGAATTAAAGTTGTTAAAATACCTAACATATTATAAAGTATATTTTATAAATCTAAGATTTTTTTCCCTTTTTTAATATTTGGTATATATAGCATATGAAATAAATAAATTCGTGACACATTGTAAGCAAAGCGCTTCTGTAATTTTAATACAATTTGATACAATTTATTTATGATTAGAATGTCCTTAGTTTTTATGAAATTAGTTGGATTATATTTTCATTATAACTAAATCTTTATTTAATTATAATAGGTGCCATAGTTGTCATTCCTTGTAGTGCAGAAAGGGGAAAATCCTAGTAGCCGAGCATTGGAAACAATAACAATAATAGTTGTTGCTTAAATGAAATAAAAGTGCCATGATAGAATTAAATACTTTAACAATTATTAGATTTTTGTTGTTACATAAATTTTAATGTATTACTACTCTAGATAATTTTAATTTCTTAATTAAACGAACTCTCCATTATAAATTATTTTTACTCATTAAACAAGATTGGATGTTTGAATTTTTACTGTGTGCATTCGTTGAGGTTACCTACATTTCATATATTTCTTCATAGTTATTGCAATGAATTCCTGATTTATAAATATGAGGGAATATATATGAATCTTGAATGTGAATCTTAATAGGAAAACAAAAAGTATTTTACCATTTATTTTTTGCGATCTTTAAAATTTCCTTTTATAAATTTATAACAAGAGCAAATGAATAATTTAGCTATGGTTTTCAATTCAACAGTTCTTGAGTTTCATTAATAGCTTTCTAGTAAATGTTTGCTGTGGTTTGAAATTCTTTCAAAATGTAAATATTCGGATGATTAAATCTCTACTCAACAGAAATTATTTCTAGAATAATTAACTATAACCATATGTAAAACACAATTAAAATTTACTCTAAAATCAAATCTCAACATTTATATTAATCTTACTATTTCCCTTACAGGCGAATTCTCAATTTAAACAGTCCCTCTTTTGGTGCAGCTCTCACATAAAGTGAGCGATGTAGAAAAGTGGTAGTCCTTCTGGTTCTTGTAATTCATTAACAAGTTATTCGAGCTAGGTTTATGTAGAGATTTTGTCCAATGCATTATAATGAAAATTTATGTTACCCCAGTTATATCAATTCGAAAATCAATATGCTTCGGAGCCTTCTACTCTATTAAATAGCAGATAAGAGCAGTGTCAAATGTAATGCTCTATGGATCATAAATATATGTGATGCATCATAAATATACATAAAAAGGAATTATTAAGTAAGAATTTTACAAAACCTATTTTTAGAAACTGCGCAGAGTTTTCTTAATTATGTCATGTGCATATCCGAATCTTACCAGATATCTATTAAAAATAAGTTCATCATAAGGACTTGATGAATTTTTATTTCCATATTGAATTACAAAAGATTTTATTCAATACAGCATGATTGGGCTAATATTAATAAAATAAAATTAGCTTTTTCAGAGGTATAAAAAATAAAAGCAAAGGTTTTATTTATAAGCAATATGTATCACAATCAGAACATATAAGCAATTAAATTATCTTCAATTTACACAAAGTATTGACAGAAATACTTGCAAAGAGAATGAGATTAACTTAAAATAAAATACCATTACTTTCTAAAAGCGTTAAACTGGTTTAACATATAATGAGGAAAAAAGCTTGTATTCCCTTTTATCATCTTGAGTGAGGAAAATAAATAGGTTGCATACATCACAGTTATTTGGTCAGTTTGACATAGAATTTCTAATGTTTAGTTAATAAAAAGACTTATTTTTATCGGATCTCAAAGGGCTGAAATTTTTTATTGCTACGACTCAATAAAACTACTATTTATTCATATTTCTTCATTTTGTTTTTCTACGCAACATCTTCCTTCCGCAGTTCTGAAATTTTAACTTCATACTTCTCTTTATTTTTCAGAACAATTATTAAAACTTACAAGAATAATATCAATAAGACTTTTGAAATACTACACACGGGTTATTTAATTTTTAATATACATTTAGTTTATATTAACAAACTCGAAATGTTTATAAAACGAAATAATTAAATATATTTATCAAAATTATTTTAGTTAATTTGTATGTAATTTGTAACTTTAATGCTAATTTGAAAGAAAAATACATTATTTGTTATTAATTTAATGATAGACTAAAAATAGTTAATGAACTCATCATAATTTGTCCCTAATTTTCCCACAATATTAACTTAATGAAAGAATAATATTATGAGAAATATTCTTGTGGTATTAATAGCATTAATTTAATATTGTGTATAAAAACATAATAATTGTAAATGGACTTCAGTGTGTATCGATTAATATTATGATATTTGTAAAAGAGAATAAATATAGAATTTTGTGAAATAAATGATACAGAATTTAAATATATGCAATTAAAATTATAATGAAATAACAGGAAATGAATAAGAATATTTATAAATAAATAAAAGTAATCATTGCATTTTACAAATCACAGTATTTTTTTTATTTCAGTAAAGTTATAGAATATCGTTTCGAAAATTGTTTTGACGCTATTATGCTATGTTTACATCATGTATTATACTATATTACTATGGTAATTTAGTAAAAGATGTGAAAGATTAATAATTATATTTAAAATTTATTTCTAGACTCATATTGAACGAAAATAATTATAATACAGGAAATAAGGGCAGAATTTATAAAGTGAAATAGTTTATAATTTAAATTTATGATAGATATGAAATATGAACGATTAAATATAGGACATTTTATAAAAATAATAAAAGTATTACTCATTGCTTTTTTGTATTTGAATGAAACATCATAGTGAAAAATGCTTTGATTACATTCAAAGAGGTAGTTTTATAATTGAAGGTAAAATTCAGGCTTTCTAGTTATACATGAAAAATTGTAATTGGAAGTCTTACTTGTTTCTCTAAATTCTCCGTGTCTGTGTTTGCAAGAACGGCTTCAAGAGCGACTTGAGACAAAGCTGTGAGCACTGCTATAACACAAGCCACGAGCAAAGGCAAGGACAACATAGTGTGAGAGACAAAGACGGCGAAATAGACGAAGAGAGCGTTGTCAGTAGTCCGACGGTGTGATCTGCTATATGAGCATACTACTAAGACAGCAAGGAGGCAGAGCCACACGCCAGCAGACACTAGCCAAGAACAGTGCGCAAAGGAACGTTCTAAAGGTACCATGCACACGAACAAAAGAGCCAGGATCCCAACAACAGTTGATATGGTGAATATTCGAACATGATCATCCCAAATGTCCTGGAATAAAAAAAATTGTGATAAATTAGTCATAAAAATCATGCGAGATTCTACATGTAAATTTGCCGCTATAATTCATTGTAGATATCAGCTTCTCGTTTAATATAAAGTTAGTATATTAGTTCATTTGAATTAAATTCATATATACTGAATTGGAAGACAAATATGTTTCATGCTTAGGGTAATAATAAGAACAGATGAAGAAGCATTGCATTTATATAATTAAATGTAACACAAAGTAATACCCATCAAAATTTAACACATTTATTTCTGTAAGGACTTCATATTTTAAAACCATGTTATTCAATGAGTTTTTGTATCATAACAAAAAATTGTATATCCTTTAAACTAGAATTCAACGTATATATATTTTAAAAGTTTATTTTAGAACAAAAATGTTTGTACTGTAATAAATAGAATTTACAAATCAATATAAAAACAAAATTGTAACAAAATCTTCTTTTTCTGAAGAAAGTAAATCATAATTAGGGACCAAAATAGCAAGCATTTCCTGTGATATTCCAACAATTAATTATTTTATGAAAACAGCCTGTAAAAAAATTGATTGGAAATAATTCAAGAATAATTTTTCTCTGTAATTTGTAATGATATTGGCAATGAATAAAAGTACACAGAATTTTCAATAAAATAGTTAAGTATATAAAATTCTCAGACATAACCATTATGTGTTACAATCAAAAATGTTGATCACAATAAAAATTCCATTAAGTTATCACGAGGAAACTAAAATATTAAGCTTTTAGTTATACGTGATTCATTCAATGATAAAAAAAAATTCTATACTTATATATTAAGTTAGAAACTGACTCATTACATAATCATCGTATTTTCTCACATAAATAATCTCAATAAATAAGTTCATATTACCTTTAAAATAAAGTAAAAAATTATACGAAGGGATAAGTAAAAATATTCATTTGACGAATTTAAAAATTAAAATATTTACCCATTCAGCATGCAGATGAACTTCAATAGTTAAACTGAATCAAATATATTTAAATTAGTTTTAGTGGGAAATAAAGCAATTTTCCTAGATAGGAGCATATTAAGTATAATATGTTTTAATTCTTAATATGTTTTTAAAAATTTAAAAATCATTCAATATACACTTACAAATATTAGCATGATACAAATATAATTTGTAGAACATTTTTCCTAATAAAAAACTCATTTTTCAGATTTAAAATATGACTGCTTTCTAATCAAATTTTGTTTCATGAAATAAATATAAAAAAGATAATAGTTCTGCAAATGTATTGTATTTGTAAACTGTGTGTAATGAAATAAATCAATATCTTTATTTCCTTTATTTTTTACAGCAACTACAGAGAAGTATCAAACTTTATCTCATTATTTAATAAAATTTAATGGATTTAAAAGAAAGAAAATAATACCAGATTACTTAATTTAAGAACTGCATACAGAATAGTATGCAGTTCCACTCTCTCAAAAATTTTGAAATAATTTATACCTTAACAAATATAAAACCAGATAAAACATAGATTTTCTCTAAACTTATGAAAGTATAATCTTGTGATTAAATTATAAACCAATAATATTCTTTCAAAAGTAAATTTAATTTTTCAAAATGCTGCTAATTAATAGCACTAAATTAGTAATTTAAAAACTCTTTTCTAGCAATTATTTTCTTTGATTGAGTTATGAAAGCATAAAATTTTATTTGATGCAATATGATCAGCTAATAGTATTACATTAGTATATTTTGCAGAATTGTTTTTACATATAATTTCCTTTCTATATTTCTAAAAATGCACAAATACTATATTGGTAATGAAATCTCATCTATCTAGCTTAGTTCTGAAAAATTGTTCCAATATGAAAATAGCATGTAATAATTGCCAAATTTTCAAGAACTTAATTGTGAATTTCCAAAAAATTGATTGAAAATTTAAAATATTTAGAAATTTGTTCACAAATGTCATAAAATCTTGTGTGTAAGACATTCAGCAATAACATTTATCTATGATATGAGATTGCTTATAATGATTACATGTAATGTTTTGTACGTGTAGTGCAAATAAGTAGTAATATTTAATTAGTGCTTGCAAGCTTATTTTTTTTTAACAAATAATGACAGTTTGCATTCCAGTTTCATCAAATGAACCAAGAAAATAAAACTAGTTTTGCTGTACAAAGATGATAAATCATACATTATACTCGATCAAGAACACATAACTATCATTTATGTACAATTTTGAATATAAGTTGAAATCGTAAAATAGAAATAATTAATTCTTTACAAGAAAAGTGCAAGCTATTTGTAATAAAATTCTGAAGGCCTTTTTAATTCAATAGAGTTTTGCATTCTAGTTTCTTCCGAATGTTTTTCCTGTATGAGATGCACCTTTATTAGCAAGTAATAGTTCCTTTGGATGAGGATATTAAGACATTTTAAATAAACATAAGAAAAGTGTACGGAATTATTATAATAAAATTATGTAAATTATATTAGTTTATGATTGAAATATATTTTTCATTTAAAGTATCTATTTAAATACTATTCAAAACATTTTATATTAACTAAACTCATTTAACTATTAATAGAAAATAAATTTGTGTTAAGTGAAAATTTAATCCCTTTCTTAGTTTTCAAAATTTAGTTGAGGCTCGTTTACAATAATATAGAATATTCAATAAAACTCCGCATACCTAATTAGAGTAAATCATTCTATTAACTTTGTTAACTCCAAAAAATAAATATCGATACGAGAAGGACTTAGAAATTATGAGAAGGATTACTAAGCCCATAAACTATAAACTCAGCAGTTTTGATTTTTGAGATGAAGGTTAGTTTATTATATGTGAATTTTTCAGAGATATTCTTTCATAGCCATTAAAACCATACGCTTTCAATACATTGGATGTAAATATAATAAATAAACATATTTGCTCTCAATGGTTTTTTTTGTAACTTATACCAAGAATTAAAAATTTATAAAATGCTTAAACTTTTACCTCATTTCGTAAATTTTTATGTATTTTAAAACAAAAATAATTAAATTTGATTTGAAATTTAAAATAATTAAGAATTCTAGATTGTATTTTTCCTACAAATAGCTATTAACTTGGATTTCAGTCAAAAATTCAAGAGTTCAGAGGGGAAACTCACAAGTAGGCCCTAAGTGTATGTCATTAAAGAATAATTTTCTTGAAGTTAGGTTAAGTTATTGATTTCTTTAAGTTACCTATTTATACTAAAAATTATTATCATGGAACTACCAAACACAACCAACTGTCTCGTAATTTGCGTTATGCACTTTCACTTGTACTGAAATAAGAATCATTTAATTGAGAATAGAGTGCCAACTCAGATACTGACTTCGATCAAATAATGTAATCAGTATCTAGGATGCCACCTTCGTCTCGATAAAGCGATTTTCATTCCACTATAGTTGAAATTCGGAAATAAATCTTGAATTTCTTGTTTCTGAATACAATACTTTCCAGATTCAGTTGTGTACTAAAAAAGTTTTCAAAATTTCTTTTACTATAAAGAGATATTTATGTTCACTATCTGTGCTAAAATCCACCTTAAATGAAATTAACGAGAGAAGTCAAGAAGTCCATACAACAACCTTTAAGTATTATAATATTCACAAGGAAAACTTCATATATAAAATTAAAACAAAGTTTTATACAATAAAATAAGTAAAACTTCATTTAATATTTTGTAATTTTATTTCATATATTTAGGTTTTTAAATATTCCTTTATTTAATTCAACTTAACTAATATACAAATATAAATAAAAACATTCAATGCAAATATTTTTTACCTTTTAAATATGTGTTCATGAATTTGTTCATTCTACTTAAAACAGAATAACTAACTTTATAAATTTAACAGCATTAGTTTCTAGGAAAATGAATAGTAGTTTTACTAGAATTGTTGTTAAAAAATATTAAAACTTCTTATAGAAAATAAAAATATTTTATTTATATTCATGTTTTAAAGTTATTATTCGTTATTCGAAGGCCCTAATAATCCTTATCATGACATCGGGATACAAGCATCTAAACTCTTAATTTGAGGACTGAACTCATTCAAGCTGATTTCTACCTACACATTACATTACATAGTATCACTTCATAATAAATCAAAAATTCATAATATTATCAAAATTACAATTATATATTTTGAAGTTATTAAAATTTCAAATAAATTTCTATGGTATCAAAGTGGCTTTATTAAATAAAAATTAACAACATGAATTTTTAGAATATTCAAATTTTTTCATACTAAAGTATGGTTTTCTTTAGTTTTAATTATTTATGAACAATTCACTTCGGTAATTAATTTTGTGTCCTTAACAAGAAAACCTCCCAAGTGAACAAAAGAAACGAAAGAATGCATTCTCATTAGCATTTGTATAACAGAAAAGTTGTCGCCTTTTTACCACTAAGAAGCGTTTCTTAATACTCTTAGTAAAAAATGCTTTTGTATTAAATCTTAAGCTATGAAAATTAATAAACCTTAATTACTTGTAAAGGAAAATTAAAAATAAAAATCACGCGTGTAAGATTATAAATCTTTATATTTTGGCAGCTAAATATTCAACAATAAATATAATTATTCAAAATATCGTATTTTTCCAAAAGAGATTATTTGCAAATAGTTGAAAATCAAAATGCACACAAAAATATTCAAATTAACATCTTAAGCTGTTTTTACATTAAAAATTATTGCTTAAGAAAAGATGCGAAAAAAAGATTAAAAGAAAAATTAAGAGAACTACTATTTATTAAATTATATTTCTAAAGCTAAAATTAATTTTTAAAATCATTCTGTATTAATTAAAAACAAATTAACTAGTGATATTTTTAACTTGAAAATTAATTTAATTTATGTTCAAGTATTAAAGTGTAATCATTGTATGCTTTCAAAAGGAATTAAATAATTCAGTAAGAAATGAAATGGCTAGCTACGGCAAAAAGAAGCTATGAAAATAACAACTTATTTGTATTTAACTAATACAGATATAGGTTTGAGATTACTGTGATACATTTCCAACTGTTCAACTGCTTATTTGGCTCTACAAAATTCTTAACGTCTTAAGGCCGTCTCAACATGAGCTCTCAAAAATTGGATTGCAAAGATTGAATTTATAAAAAATTGAAACACAAAAGTGTTCTTATCTTAAAACGATTCACACAAATAAAAACTGCTGTATTTTTATTCTAGTATTTTTAAATAAAGTAAACTTATAAAATTTACTAGAATTCTATAAATCACAGCTCAATTTGTCATTAGAATAAATAAAATATAATTTTTAATGTGTGACTGAGATCCCTACTTAAAGTAATACACTTACTTTGTTGATTCAAAATTTGTCTAAGAAGTAAAGATATAGTAAATATAAGTTAATAAAACTCATATTAAAAAAAATTAGATAAAGCAATATTATTATAATTCCTTGCAGAATCTTTACTCGTTTATTCAAAACAAATTTCAATAAGTATTTTTCTTAGAGAGCAACGAACGGAGAAATCAAATTACAAACAGTTTGTAATTTGAATACTAGTATTGTTGTAACCATGAATTGCAATATGAAGAAGTAACTAAAAATTATCGAAAATCATAAAATTGAATAAATTAACTATAGGAATATTTCACAATAATATATTCAAACAAATTTTAATTTTTATGGTCCACAATTACAAAGCGTTTTGTATTATTAATAACATTTTATGATAATCATTAATAATTATTTATAATACGAATGCATCTGTGAATGTTTCTTATGTACATTGGCAAGAAAGATACAACTGAAATAACTAATAAGTAGGTGAATGTTAAATTGCAGAAGCTCTTACTTTCACTTCTTTTAAATATTGATAAATAGAAGGAAATTGAATTTACTGAAATGTCAGAGACCTTAAGCTGCAAGATTTGGATAATCTGCTCTAATGAAAACCATTCCACTCCCAGCTCCACAAGAAACTGATGTAATCTTATGAAACTACCGCGGGACGTCCACGGGATGTTCGGAATTTGGAAACTCCTCGCACTCAGAGCCTGCCTATCTCCATCTTCACTCCAGGGAATCGAGTAGTCATCAGTTGGAGCATAGCTTATTAGAATGTTTTTCTAGGCCAGATTAGTTCACTGAACTTTTCTCTCAAGCTTTCATTCGTGTTACTATTTGCATGATTCTTCAAAAATTCTTAGGTTAATTTAGCTCTTAATGAAGTCTCTAAGTGACACCATAAGCAAGAAAGGCTTAAAGATGATGCATGTGAATTTATGTTGATATACACTTCCGCATTTTTATTTTATTATGAAAATAAAAGGGTTTTATTAACGAAAAGTTAATATTTTATCAACCCTTTCATGTTACTATAACAGTTTATTTAATTGCTTAATCAGCAACAATTATCATAATTTTATGTAATTAATAGCATGCGTTAAGCATTAATTTGGAATGCATTGCATGAAAATAATTACAGTATCAAAAAATTTTGAATGCAAATAAATAATTATGAGACTTTTATGCAAATTTGAATTCTTATAACCCCAAACACTTCAATGCTAATAATTGCTGATAAATATAATTATTTTTATTAGCAATTATATTTATTAGGAAATTAAACATATTGTGTGTGGATGTTTATTCTACAGCTCACAAGTTTGGATCTAAAATATAGACCAGGAATTTATTAAATTAATAAAATGAAAAAACTAAAGAGATTGAAGATGTTTGAATTATGATAAATATATTAAAAGGGCTTGGATTATGAATTTGTATTACAACTTTGTAAAAGCATTGTAATTTATTGGTAAAAGGTACAGAATTTTAATGTTTAAATAAGAATTAATCAGAGTTCTTCAAAAGTAGTTAAAGATATAATTTATAATGTAAATTATCCAATGTTTATCTTAATATATATATATATATATATATATATATAATATTGGGTTTTTGTTTAAAATAACTTGACAAAAGGCTTAGTTAAAACAAATATTGTGAACTATATATGCAACAACCTTGAAACATACATTTTTTTCTAATATTGTTTCACAATAGAATACTTGTTGCACAACACTATTTACGGTATTTGTAAATTTTAAATTAAACTCATTATCACAGTCATTACTTTTTTAAATTTTCCTAAATACTCTGACAGTATTTTGTTAAAAAATGTCTTTTATTTGCATAAAATTAATTATAGAAACCAACAAAGTAACAGAGTAAATTTACAGCTGTAAGATATTTTTATGACAAATCCTAATTTTTTATGCACATTGTGTCTCAATCTTAATATTTATTTTTAATATTTTAAATGGAGAAATAAAATAAATATATAATACCTCAAAAAATGAAAAAAATAATTATTTCAAGAAACAGATTTTTAAAATGTAATATTGTCTAAAATAGGTAAAATAATAACGAATCATATCATCAAATTAAAGATATTGCACAATTTGAATAAAAAATATAAATTTTTAAAGTAAGCAGATTGAAATTTAAAATGGTTTCATAAAAAATGTTCTAATTAAATATATTATACTAATGTATTTCATGAGATATCTTCTCAAACGTTTATTTGCTTTATTTACTAAGTTTTTAATTTTCTATATCCTCTTAAGCAAATATGACATTGTTTTAATTTATAGTTTATTTTCAGTGAATATCGTTGCTTTTATTTCCTAATTTGTATGAAATATAAATAAACTGTATCAAATGCAATATATTAAATAATATAATTAAAGGATTACCATCTTTCCTTTTTTCTTCTATTTGAATTCAATTAAATAAATTAATCCTATAAAATGTAATAGTTTTTATCTTTATTACTTAAACATTCAGTATTCCAAAGTTGTGATGTATATGTAATGATATCTTTAAAAGTTTAAACATTTTGTTTCATATTTCATGTTATTGTGAACGTGGTTCTTTTTAGTCGAAGATAAAAATGGGATATCAATAATTTTGAATACATCAATAAATTAAGCTACTACAAATAAAAAAATATTCTTCTGATTTAAGAGCTGATGATTCTGCCTTACAAATTACAAACATATGGTAATATGTACACACATAATAAACTTCATTTTTTTTATTTGATTAAAATTTTTTCACTGATGTAAAATTCCTTAAGTAATGTTAATTTTTGGTAATAATTCTCTTTAAGCCCTTATGTATAGAGAACCTCTATATACATTGTAGTTTGTTTAAAAAACAAAAATTCTTTAAAAACTTAAACAGTTCAGAAAACTTCGTAAGAGTTCTTTTCTTTAATTTTCTAAGGAATAAAGACAGAAATTTCTAACAAATACCATTGAAAAAAAAGTCAATACATTACAGATTGAGTTCCATTAAAGAATTTACTTTTTCTGGGAAATGTAGCATAAATAGGAATTTATTTACAAAGGATTCAGTTAATTCATGAGAAAGGTATTTACGTCTTATGTAATAGATAATGGATAAATTTATTTAAAAGTTTTTAAAAATTTCAAAATATGTTTAATGGTATGAAAAAATGTCATTAAATAATAAGTTAGTAAATGTACGCAAATGTAAATTCAGTAAATGTATGCATCATGCCAATTCCTTATTTCCATTGAAATAGTTCCATAAATATTACTTTTCTATAAAATAATTTCATTATGAAGTAAAATTTAAATATATTAATTACATTTGAATATTAAAATTCACTTTAAAATAAAGAAGATAGTTAATTTTGTAATGCAATTTTTAACGTTCAACAAAATTGATGTAAACTTTGTTGTTTTATTTGCATAAAAACCCATTTTTAAAAACGAAGCTTAAGATAAAGATTTTCCATTTTTTTATATCATTTATAAAAATATATAAGTATTTAAAATGATAATTCTACTAACAGATTATTCATTTATTAATAAATACCCTATTTATTACTTATTTTAACAATTCTAATAAACATTTTCTAACGACTTAAAATTTAAAATTTTAGAACAAATTAAATATTATAGATTCCTTATATTTTTACCTTGTCACTAAGTCACTTACTTACACTATCAAATTTACAAATAAACAAAAAATACATACATACACACACAGATATATGTGTATTTATATATATTATAAATATAGAAAAATAAAACGTAATAATAAAGCTGTTGTATCCTTGAAGCAAAAGATTCAAAACATTGTCTGTGTGAGTTCCTAAATTTCAATTTCACTTCAATCAGTCAATTCTGGGGGTTGAACTTTAAACATTGCTATAAAGTAACTTGCCCCTACCAAGGGGCTAGGAATAGCCGGTATACGCAAAGAATATTTTTCCCTAGTTAACTCAGGATAGCCGGTTAAGGGGTTAAAAATCAAACATCATATTTTTGGTTTTTTATCCTGGACTTATAACTCAACTATAAATAGCCGTACATTAAAGAATGTATATAAGTACATTTGAATTTTACGTTAAGTTTTGATTCTCACTATTTTACTTAACAATAGTTTACAGGAAATAATTTTCATAGCCATATTTACCTATCACTAGGGTGAATATCAGGAAATCTCAATGCACATATTCTACTTTCATAAATCGTCAATGGATGAAAATGAATCAGCAACTTCCTTTTCAGATGGGTTTTTATTCAATAAAAAATGTATTTTGATCAATAAAAAATGGTGATTGATCAATAAAAAATGGTGATTGTTATAGTTAAATTCAAATTTCTATTAAACATTTAATACAGTATACTGATTACTTGAATTTAAGCGCTTAGTGAAATCTAAGGTATAGAACATTGCAACTAAACATGTGGATATATGTATAATAATTATCTAGTAGGCGGAAATATTTTTTATTTATGAAAATGAATAAAATATATTGATTATAAACAAACAATTTTTTATAAATGAAAAAAAATTTTTAATTTCTTATTTCTAAGCAAATTTTTAAAGAGGTTCATCACTATTTTGTATAGACTAATGAGATCAATTTATAATATTTTCTGTAAAAATTACAAAAAATACATTCAAATTAAGCTATTTTCTGCTAAATAAAGTTTTCAACTGAATCAGCTTATAGGAATATGCTCGAAATTTTCGGTGTTAAGATATCCCCATAAAAATTTGTGGATTGTGAAATCATTGAAATGTAGCATCAAGTCATTAAAGTCATTGAAATATACCATGAAAAGAGTCATCAAGTAATGTTCTTTATCATTCAAATAAATGGCTAAACTTCACCAAAGATCATAAAGTAGAGAAATGTACTTCATGATTTTTAATGAAGTTTTACCTCCATTGTTTTGCTTCAAAGATTTAAAAAAAATGCTTATTAAACAACAAGGACTTTGAAAAATATTCATGAAAGTTTTGATAAAATATTTTTAGTATTTTTAAAAGTCTTTCTTGATTTTTAGATATGTGCAACTGCTAATTTGGTTTCCTGATATTGTGGTAACATGCAGTTGGGATGAAATATGTATCTAATATTTATACCTATACAGCCAATAAAATATTTCTTGTAAGATATAAAATTCCAGTATTATTCACATTAACAAAATTTCAGGCTATTACTACTTATGAATGTTTAATCAGGTAGTAACAGAAATTTTAATGCCCTTTTATTTTTAAACTTCATTTGATAAACAATTTGTTTTTGAATAATCGTATTGAATTTTATAAAAAACTTCGATTACACAAACCTATCAATAAATAATGCATTTCTCCGACATAAAAGAATACACATATGGGATCATTTGAATGATATATTTTCTCATGAATTATTGTTAGAGCTGAACAAACATCAAAAATACATTTAAAATAGAAACAAATGAAGCAGTGCATTCTGCCATATAAAAGTATACTGAAATTCTGAACGTAGAATTGCCAAAACAAGAATATGACCTATCGTTGAATATGAACTTTTGTAAGTTTTAAATGAATCTAGACTTTCAGCAATGGACATTTTTGGTGTCATACTCCTCAAGTCTTGATAATGGTAATGAATCTGTTTAGTGATACAACAACGAATTCTTCAATCTTGCTTTTCGCCATTGTTTCTTACATTAGGTCAAGGATCTAAAACCCTAATTCTTTTTACTTTGATCACTCTTTATAGTGAATTAAGGATGATCGATAACAGAAATTAGATTAATTTAACTTATTACTACTTTAGACATCTCTCAAGGTACTGCTATGATCATCTATACTCAGCTTCAAATTCGTGTTTCATGAAAATAAATTATTCACAATCCTTAATGTTAATAAAGTGTGATATTGAATTTGCTTAAAATAATTAAGTTTAATATCACACTCATAGTTTTCACTTAGTTACAACAATTAGTAACAGTTCTGATAGGACATTTAAAACCAAGCAACCGTCACTAATTTGTGGAAGAGAAATGGTAGCAATTATATTAAAAATGATTAATTTTGCATCAATTTATTTTAGAATTCTTTTGATCAATAATCAGATACCTGATATCATAATTTAGCCAAATTTTTGTATTTTTATCTGCATCACTGAGTGAAGTGTAATGAAAAACAAAATGTCTAAAATCGGTAATATTCTCTGAGTAAATTTAAAATAACAATTTAATGTTATAATGAACTTACAATTTTCGATTACAAACTTAATTTTAAAATTTAGAAATATAATAAAAAATTATAAATTATGTATAAATTTTTTATAGTTAAAACTGTAACAACATTTTATTGCAATATAATAAATTTGAATAACTTACTTAGAATTGTTATGAAACATTTTTCACGTGGAACTTATACTTGAAACTTATATATTTTTTGTTCTCTATAAAAAAACTTGTTTTAAATAATTAATTGGAAAATTATGAGATTCTACAGCTGGATTCATATATCATCAAGTTTCAACTTTTATAAGTAAACAGTATATTTATTAGTAGGGTCCAAATAAGGTAAATAAAAAAAAAACATTTATTCTTTTGATTAAAATAAAGCTTTTTAACAAAAGATTTATAAATACATAAGTTTATAAACTAAATTTCATATATTTTATATTCAAAATTATAATAAAATATATCTAAAACAAAATGTAAATAATGTAACTAAAAACAATTTCTCAAAACGGAACGATACAATGTTAAATAAGTAATGACATTCAAGTACAATGGTAAGCGAAATCTTACCTAACGCATATTAAATTCAAATGTGCATATTATTCATTTACTTCCATCATGCATTAAGGTCAAGTTCATAAACTAACACTGAAGACTGTTGCATTCAATTTGTCTCAAGTTACACCTGAAGATTAATGTACAATGGCGTAGCCTATCCTAATTTTCCTTCCAAAGCTTTTAGGAAAAGTCATTTCTCATAAATCCCGCCAACTAATTTGCATATACGCGTAATGGAATTAAGGACGACAAGCTCTGGGAGGAGAAACTATGTAGACATGATTTTCGCGGCGCCCACTTCGCCAAATCGGTCATCACTTCACGTAAATTTATCCTCAAGCGTATGTTCTTTCACAAATTTAATTTTGTTACAACATGTATAACAGAATTTAAGCTTTTTCGATACAATTTTTTTTCTTTTTTGATGCTCTTCTTTCATTATTCAGAACAAAGCATTATAATAGAAAAATGCTTTTAAAACAGGGAACTTAAGTGGATACTCATTGTGGTACGTGGGGAAGGATTTAGTTGTCGGTGAGAGATTCTATAAAACTCCTCAAAGTGTCTTAATTAGAATGAGCCACTAAAAACCCTTTTTTAATAATTATTTGTCCTTTTCACTACCAAAGAGAAGTAATTGAATTACTTCACCTCCATTAAGGAAAGGAGCTTTTCGGCGACCTTTAAAATATGCTAATTGGGTCGAGATTAATCTAGAACTAATTATTTTATTTATAAACTTAGAGAAAATATTTTTATCAATGAATAATTTTTTCAGTGATCAATTGAAAATGAAGTAATTTGGTTTTTTTATACTACAACACATGTTTATACATTCAAATTAAGGTAAACTACATTTATTTTAAAAAGTGCTTTTCATATAGTTCTAATAGTATAAATCATTACTAAATGCTAATATTTAATATCTGGAATCCTCTTCAATCACTATAAGAAACTATGAACTATTCTGTTTTTCCGAGTGTACATTGGAGTGATATATTTACTTATAATTTTGCATGCAAAATTACAAAACTGACATCAACCAAATGAGCCGAATCAGATGGAAAGTTAAAAACAAATATAACATTTTAAATTATAAAGAAATGCTTAACTATCATTTACAGTTGTTGCTGTGTACTAATGTCTTAAGGATCTGTATTGAGTTGACCTATGTATGCTAGTTTTTGAGAGATCAAATATCTTTCCCTTTGAGAGATACATGAGTTTGGCTTGCAATGCGCCAACTCAGTTATAAACCACATCAGGCTATCATACATTACATAATAACTGACTGATTAAACAGCTTTGATTTCTAGAAATAACCAATTGGAAACATATTCCAATATACTAATCTAACATAACTAATTTAAAACAGTTTAAATTTTGCTTTAAATATGTATTTCATGTCTGATATGATAATTTAATACTGAATGATACTTCAACTGCATTTTGTTTGTGGCAATGACAACGTTTATATTTATGCTAAGTAAATGAGAAGTTAAATTTAATCTAGAAGAAAGAAAAGTTTTATATTGCTCTATTTCTGGTAAGAAATCCTTTTTCAAAATCAGTAGCTTAAAAGCACTACAAAAACTGCAACTGAGTCAAAGTTTTCTAGTGTTATGATATTCCATTTTGAATTTCTTAAGTTAATAGAGTACCTAATTATCAATGACAAATTTCACCTAATAGACAAATCAGACAGACAAAAATAAGTACTCACCACAAAAATTCCCCAGGTGCGTCTTTACATTTATCAATATGATAAATTAATAATTAATAAGGTTTCAATATTCTAATGGGGAAGTTTTTATTTTTTGTATTGTAAAGAGGACCGAAAAGATTACTGAAAATCTAGTAACAATTTAATAGGATATTAATTTTTCCTTGCTATGAATATTTTATTACTTTTAGTTAAGGATTTTACTTTCAATTAATGTATATTTGTATCTTATCATTTTTTAATATATTTCTAAAAGAAAGAAACTTTTAGAATTAAACGTAGATACCTTTAAATGAGGTTGAAAAATTTGCTTATTATTAATCAAAAAATTATGTGTACCTAATAATAAACAAGCATATTCCCGATAACTTTGTTGGTCTTTGTTTCCTATTTTTGCAAACAATTTTTTGAAAAAAGTTAGAATAAAACAGAGTTTACTTACTATTAAGATAATTATAATACCACTTTTCAATTTCGACTAAATAAGCAATATAAAGATAATAATCACATAAGAATTTAAAGCATTTTTTCTTTTAAAGAGAATATATTTTCAATGTTACCTTTTCTGTTCTCTTTAACAAATAACAAAACAACTATGCAAATTGCAGCAATTTTTTAAGCAAGAAATGTATTCCTAATTAATTAAACTTCAGAGGTATATTTTTAGTATAAATTAAATTGTTTTTAAGGAATTTAACAAGAATAATCAAACAGATTTTAAGTTGTTATCAGATAATAAATTCTATTGAGTTGTTTACACCCACAAGCAATGGCTAATTAATTTTTCATTCTCTGAAGACAAGCATCAGATTAAGGATGGGAGGAAGTTTGCATCCCAACAAAAAAGTAAACTTTCGTAGTTGATTAATTACCCAGAATGGGCATTCATCACTTTCTCCCAGAGTTGATTGAGAATCATGATAAATTGACTCACGCCTCTCCGAATGCATCGATAAATCTGTCCTCTTATTTACCACATAAAATAGGAAAGCAATGACATGAACGGTTAGTTTATCGAAAATTAAAGTTTAGTCTTTTATATATATATAGCATCATAATTTTATAATGGCATGTAAGAAGTTCAATAATATATCACAAGCATGAATATGCAAAAACTGAAAAATCACTTTAGTTACATAAAATATCAAATAATTATAGATTTCTGTATTTCTCATAGAAAGTTTTCCTATTTTTGAGAAGTGATATAAATATTATAAAAACCTTATTCTTATCTTAAATTTAGTGTCTCATATGAAGCCTCATATATTATAATATGAATAATGAATAATGAAATTTGCATTTAATTAATCCCTCATTAACAATAAATGTTTAACCTTAAAATATAATAGCATTATAGAAAAGGTAACATTATAGTTTTAGATTAACTATTTATTTGAAATGACATCTACATAAAAAAGTTGTCACACATTTTTACGTATGTATTAATCTATATAGATTGTCTAATGAATTGCGTCATACAGATTTAAATTGAAGGAATAAAAACAAAAAAACAGATGAAAATTATTAATTTATTTATGATTTCGAGTGTAATAACAATATATTTCTTATAGTTATATAAATTGCGTATTATCATTTTGTATGTACATGCAGAGACATATGGGAAAATATTGAAGAAAGATATTTGCTGTTAAACAGAAATAAACTTATAATATCAGTTTATTTCTGCCTAACAACAAATTTTGTTTTCAGCAAAAATTATGTTTTCAAAAAAAAAATTATTTTGAAAACATTAATAAATATATGATATTCTAATACTTTTATCATTTCACTTATAACCAAATCCAATAACAATTATTTTACCTTTACATTGAAACAAATTTTCATTACTTAATTACTTATTTATTAAATAAAAAAATCATAGAATTTATTAGTATCTATCGTAGAATGTTTGCTGTTAATTTTCCATTTAAAAGGTAATTTTTATTAAAAATATTTTGTTCTAATTTATAAAGATTAAAATCTATAGTTACAAAATATTAAGTTATTAAAAAGGAACTATATAACCTTATAAATATGAAACATTTAAGACAAATTTGCATTAAACTTTTTGTCTTAAATGACAAAATCTAAAGCTTTAATATATCAAAGCTCATGATATCAAGGAAATTTCTCTGCAATTTAGAGCTATCAGTCATTATTGATATAAAATTATTTACCTTATAAGGCAGAAATGTAAATTTTTCTTTAATTATATTTAACGAAAGTTTCTAAGGGTGATTTGACTATATTTATGAAACCAATAAAAGGAAACTTATACATTAATCATAAATATTACATCATCAAGTTGCTAATATTCATTTCCTAATGAATTGTTACTCGTAATTAACGAATTTTACAATTAATTCAATATGTATTTAAAATTTTAATCCCATAAGAAAATATTGTTAAAAAGAACATTCTAGATTTACAAGAATTCCTTTGAATTTCTTTGTTCTATAAGAATATACTTGAATAATATATCTGAAATAATATAAAGAACATATCTGAATATAAAACTAAATTAATTTTGAAGGAAAAAGTTGTATTTTTTTTATCTTAAATAATAATAATTATTGCCCAAATATGTCCAAACACTAACTATGTATTAGAAACTAAACAATGTGTTAACATTTGAAATCTAAAGAACATTTACTGTTAACTAAAATATGAATAAGAGCTTATTTAAAATATGTATATAATATAAATATAAATGTCAATAATACCATATTTATATAGTCATTTTTACAATTTAGAGACTCTTGAATTTTAATTTGTTCTCCACACAAAAAATGAAATGAATAAACAATATAATTTTTTTCTTTTTTAAATTTTTTCTAATTAGAATTCTTTACAATAATGTATTATTATTCATTGTAATTAATTATACATTTTAAATTTAATTTTAAAGAAATAATACAATTTAATATAAGTTTACTATAGCATTTTAGAAGGTTCTGAAAATACTTTTATAAGATGATAAAAGGTATCCGTAGATTTTTTTTTCATTGCTTGTAGGATTTTTTCAACAATTTATTTTAGAATTTATTATTGATATAATGAAAATTAGAAATAGTACGAGTCATTCACTTATCAACATGTGAAATGGAACTTTAAAATATCCTCTTTTAGTCCTTTTTTCTTCAATAAAATATTTAGTCTTTTTATCAAGTTGAAAAAATAAACTAACTAATTTTCTATTCATTATTGTAACATAGATCAGTTTTTCAAATTTTAAGTAATTTAACTGACAAACTCTACTCAATACTAAAATTTGTCATATAGTTATTCTTGAATTTATACGACATTAATATAATATATAAATGTATTAAAATAATTATTTTCTGTTGAACAAAATTCTATAATAAAAATAAAAAAAGTTTATTTAACAACATTATATTAATAAACATATTTCAAACGTATATGATTAGGCAAATTAAAATTTCATACACTCAATATTCCTATGTTCGGTGATATTTACTTCTGAATTACACAAAATATAATTTAATAATATAAAGGTAATTTTACTATTGTATTTTATTCCTATTCTTACCCAAGCAATTGAACAAACAATATTTCTAAATTAAATCATATTATTTACATGAAATATAAATAAACTACACTTGGCTGTTTTTGCAAAATTCCTATTTCAAAAAATATTAAAAATCAATGTTCAATCAAATAAAAATGAAGATATTTTAATCATTATAACCATACATTTTTTATCTAGTTTGTATTGAACTTGCATCACAAAATATTAATATTCAATGTAGTTTTTCTTGAAAAATCTTTTGTAAATATAGAAATATTTGAAATTGGTTCCTATTTGAAGTGTTTTGAATGCATTCTTCATTAATAACTAATCAAAAATATTTTTCAAGCAACACATACACAAAACCTTATTCAATAAATATTCTTTGCTATGATTTTCACGGAAATGATAAATATTCTAATAGTTCATATATTTCCAAAAATATCTGACATTTGTTTGTTATTTATTAAAACTAATTTGACTGTTAATAAGGATTTTTTTCAAATATAATTATTATCTTTAGTTTTTATATGAAAGAGTGAATTTGCTGAATCTGTAAATGATTTGCAAATTCATCTACTAATATTTATTCAATTCAAAATCCTTCATATTCACTCAAGCAAATTTACATTTCACTTTTAAATTATTTAAAGAAATAAAAAATGAAAGAAATTTAGCTCCCAAATTACAAATATTAAAATAGTTTCCATAAAATTAAATGAGTCTTTTATTTCTTCTAGACGAGTGATTAAATATTTGCATCATTGAATTTTAATATGCATTCTTATTTTAAATTTAATTTCATAGCAAATTCAAAAAATCAGTCTTTTTTACGAATTAATTTCTTAAATCCAAAATTAATGTAATGAATTACATTAAAAAAGTATTCAATTCTATAAGAAATATATACAAGCAGTCTATTTTATTTGATAAATAGTTACTTTTCAATAAAAACTAATTTTTAAATTATTATAACTGTAATTAAACAAAACTTTTACATGTCTTGATTTGATGAAAAATGTTTTTTCTGATGTTTCATAGAAACACCTTCGGTTTCAGTTCTTCACAACTTAAATTTAACTATTCATTCAAACAAATTATCTCAGAATATATATATATATATATATAAATTGATATTATTAACCTCATTAATATTTTAAGTTATAATATATGTTGACACTGAAATCGCAATCAATGATTATGAAAAACAGTTCATCCCTGTGAATGAGTTAAGATTTTGCAACTTAATGTTAAAATTGTGAATTTTGGCAGTATTTTAGCAGATTTTTAGAGGAAAATTGATAAATTTGATTTATTAGTTTACCAGTTTTATGAAATTGATTCTCATAAAATGCCCTATTTATTTTTCAACATTAGCATTCCTTACACCCTTAATATATTGTAAACTAGTTCATGAAACACCAAAGTTTAAATATGTTCAAATCGCTTAAGTTCTAACCAGAAGCATTTTATCATTTACGTAAATTAGCAGTGGTCTTAAATTCACCAAATCCATAATATACAAATGGGAGACGAAAATTGTCTGCAATTTATTACTATGAATAATGTAATGACAATATATATCTGTTAAATTCTTGAATGTGTACTGAAGCAATAAGAGTTAAGATAACTCAAATTACGTTATTTCTTTTCAAATATTTATGTTAATTTTAGTTTATTTTCTAACCAAAGAAACTTTCGTTTCTAATGATTTTTAATTACCATTTATTATTATTAACAAGAAAAAGAATTATTATTATTATTAAAAACATCTTGATATTTTTGAAATTACTGTAAGATTGTAAGCAATTATATGGTAATGATATATAGAGCATATTAGTATTTAAAAGAGAGTATTAAAAGTTTGATGTTACCAAAACATGTTAGTCAAAGAAAATAGAAAATTTCGTATTATAAATGTATATCATTATATCTGTAGAAATTTTTAATGTGACGTAGTCATATTACTACATATATATAGGATTTACTCAAATTGAAATAAATATTTGTCAGAGACTATATGCGAAAAATAAAATTCACCATAAATCATAAAAATGTTATAATTTGTGTAAATTAATGTAAATTTTAGCAAGAATTAAACCATAATATGTTTAATGTATTTTACCCACGATTCAATAAAAAATATTATTTCAAAATATGCAGAATTAAATTGTTATTTATTGTGTATTATTTGAAAACAAATCTAAACTTTTAAATTTAAACTAATTTAAACATATTTTAAAATGTGTATTTCTTTAATTTTGTGAAATTTAAGCTTTAAAATAACTTTAAACATATTATTATAATAAAATATATATACCACATATTCCTTAAATTCATATCCTTACTGTGAATTTGTTATCACATTTTTAATGCCTATTCATGTTCAAAATTTAAGTTCAAATTAAATTTTGTATCTAAATAAATACAGCTAATATTTTCGATATTGCTTTCTCTTTATGAACTAAAGGAAAGCTGAGTTCTTCGTTTAAAAAAATAGGAATTATAGAACTTTAAATTGCCAAGTACTCCTTTCACTGTTTTTGTAGCAACATCTAATGAGAGAATGGAAATAATCATTATATGTTAAGATTTTAAGCTGGCAGTGGAAAAGAAACTTTTTACCAGTCAATTCCCTAATTTTTATCATATTTATTATAAATCATTCAAGTAAACTTTTAAATTTGCTTTGATGCATTTGTAATACTCTTTAATTTTAATTAGATATAAAAAAACTTTTATATCTTTCTCTTAAAACTTGTAAAACGTTTCTAAAAATATATCAAATTGAGACAGGATCATTATCCTTTTGTTTTTTTATTATACTTCATTTTTTGTTCCTTTCCTCGTAAAAACTTCTTTTCTTCTTCATTATACTTAATATAAATGACATATCAATATTTATACATAACAATTCTCTTTATAGTTAATATTGTATATAAGCTTAGTAATGAAATTGTACAAGGAACAGTTTATTTAGCAAAGTACTTGATTAATTTCTTTTCATTGGAACTTATAATTTTGTCGTGCATACATTCAAACTAATTATTTTATCGTTATTGTCTTTTATATATGCATTACGGTGATTTAATTAGACAAATTGTAGCAATTCAAAACTAGAGACTAGATTTCAATTTCTAGAAATAAGAATTCAAAGCTAGATAAACTGGTATGCCAGAATTAAAATATATTTTGAACAATTACAAACATTTATTTGAAATAGTAGTCGAATCTATGAATTAAAAAAAAAGTAATGAAGACTGTTGACCTTTTAAAACGCTTGCTAGGAATGTAGAAATTATAAATGTTTTTTTTTTTCCTGATACGCAATTCAAAAAATAAATGTTGATTTTGAAATAAATGTTTCAGAAATTAAATGTGTTTTATGTTGAAATTGAGTAAGAAAAATACCTACTTTGCCAAAATACACTACTGGCTACCCAAATTGTAACACCAAGAAAGAAAAGAGATATCACAACAAAATTTATTTTCTAGATAACATGTTGACCAACTATCAAATAATTAAATTTATAGACATTTTTAAAGTGCGATTTCTGCCAAAATCAGTAGCCAGTGTAATCGCCATTGTTCGAGATCAAAGTTGCCTAACGCCTCGATATTGATTCAAAGAAACTTTGAATGCGTTTTTTGGGGTACGGCAGACCAAGCAGCTTCCACAAGTTGCCGAAGTTGATCTGGTGTGGCTGCTGGGGATGTAATTTTGGTCAATCGTTGAACAACCGTGGACCCCATGTTTTCTATCTGGGAAAGATCCAGAAAGCGAGCTGACCAGGAAAGCAATTCAATCCGGTGATTGTCGAAGAATTGTCGTTAATTGGACTATGCATGCAACATATGGTCACATATTTTGCTGTTGAAATAAAGATGTGGGCAAGAACTGAATTTAAGGAAGAAAAAATGGCTCCAACACCTCGGCGATGTAGCACTGGCAATGCATACTAGAGATGTTCTAGAATACAATGCAATACCACCCCATACCATTATACTCGATGCAGGACCAGTGTGGCAGTGAATGACGCAGCTGTTCAACATCCTCTCTCCACAGTATATCCAGACTCGAATGCGATCATCGTGGTAGTGTAGACAGAGGCGTGACTCATCAGTAAAGTCAATTTCATATCATTCTTTCATCGCACCATTGACTGTGGAGATGTCTATGGTTCTGCGTCAAGGGTAGACTGAGCAATGGACGTCCTGTTAACAGACCACTCTTTCTGTAAATGGCGTTGAATGGTACGCGGAGACACAGGATGATGCGTTACAGACTGAATGTGGTGTGCTATGGTTCGAGATATAGCTGAGTGATCCGTCACTGCCATGCGCACAATCTGCCTGCCATCGCGTGAATTAGTGCACTGAGGTGAATGTGATTGAACACGTCGTCCATCGTTACCTCCTGCATCCAACGATTACATATCCGCATTACAGTTGTTCGGTTTCGTCCAACACGACTACCGATTTCCCTGAAAGATAATCCACAACTTAGGTGGGCCATTGTACCTCCTCTGTCAAATTTGGATACTTGATCAAAAAATGATCGCTGTTTTCTACAATCAAAATTGATCTTTTTTTATTTTATTTATTTATTTTTAAAAGAACTGTAAAAAAACACAATTGCAGAACTTGAAATCGTCGAAATCTCCAAACCTTAAGTAGCATTTTGAAGTGCCGTCAAAGGCACGCGTGATGTGCGTCTTCGCTGAAATTCTAATCATTTTCATATTCCACCTTCACTAATGCATATTGTAAATTTCATGTTATTTTCAGGCTTCCTTCAGGGTGTTCCATTTGCGGTGGCAAGCAGTGTAAAAAGCATGAAATATTTTGTTGCAATTTAAAACTACTATCGTGACATTAAGATAAAAATTAAATAAATAGTTAAATAATTTAAATTTAATATCAAGAGATTCATTATAAAACAATATCTTTCATTTTAGTAGTTTATCAATCGAGATAATTATCTTAAGAAACTTTATTATTACTTTAGAATAACTTAATTTTTCCTGCACACACATACAGGGTGATTCTAAATTGTTTTTACAAATTAAGAAGGATTAATTTGTAAAAATCACCTCAGGCAAGCCAATATCCAATTAGGCAAGCAATAACTATATAGAAACATAGTGCCGCATTCTACTCTGAGAGGCAGAAAACAGAAATTCTCACCTGAACTATACAGCAGTGTTGGGTAAGCGAATGAATAATACCAAAAGTTCTACATGTCATATTTATTGTTAAGTGAAAAACCTAAGGGCAAATGCTCAAAATGCTGAACATGTGTGTCTTTGCACAGTTGACACCAGAGAAGTTATGACTGGCGCACCCTTGAAGATTCCTGGTATCGTGTTAATTTTGAAAGCGGAAACAATGATTCTAGCCACGAGATCTTCAGGTGAGATCACAGACACCTTACACACTAATGATTCCATGTGCCAAATGAAGGTAAAATCTGATGGGTTGAGGTACGGTGAACGAGGAGTCCAAGTCACAAATCCACTACTTCCAATCTCTCTGGCGGTGTATCATTTATGAGAATTTTTGAACTATGTTATCCAAATAATAAAGCAATGATACTGCGCCATTTTTAAAAGACTCTATCTACTCTGATTAGCTTTCTCCGATAAACAAATGACAAAATACTGCTTCTTCTCTGCGAAAATTTGTATACGGTAAATTCGTGGTGTATTCTTCATGCGTTTCTTTTGTCTTCTTTTCTTCCTCTCAGAATGGAATGCTATCCTGCCTATTTTCCTATGTGTTTATTGCTTGCATGGATGGGTATTATCACTCCTCTTAATTTCTAAAACAATAAGAACCTCAAAATTCTTGAAATTTGGATATGTGGTATCAAATCTGCAAGTATAAGCATCATTCAATGACAAACGAAGTATTATTCAACTAAATAAACGAAATAAGATTAATTAGTATTCAATAAGTGCAATAAACCCGGAATAAATCATTTCGTCCCTTATGTATGATCATATAATTTATTTTAATATACATTTTACTATGCACTTATAAAAAATATTACTAATTATAATATTTATTTACAATCGGTGTTTATTTTGTCTGAAATTTAGCATCAAATAGCTTTGTTTTACAATAAATTTTGATTCATACCTGTGTTTACATAATACATAATACCATATGCATAGAACTCTATTGCTAGATTCTAATATATAACATTCAGCAACGCAATGGTATTTTTCGTATAATAAAAGTCCTAAAATATTCCAAATGAAATTTTGATTACCTATTAAATTATTTCTGATATTAATTTATTATTATTAAATATTCTAAGCCAAATTCAAACATATTTTTGAAATCAGGAAACAAAAAAAAAATCTGGATTGGGCTCTCTTTATAGTATTTATCTTCTCGAAAATTTTTAAACTGGGTTTTTTCTGATATAGTTAGAAACAAAAGTCTCAGCTGAAATTTATATCCTTGAAATATAAAATTCAATATAAACAAGTACATAGTTTCATAAAACTCAAAACTACATTATTAGACAAAATTCATCAATTTGATTTTCTTATGCACTTTTATCAAATACACTATAATTAATTAAAATAATTAATGAGCTCTTAAAATTGTATCCATGAATAATTATATAACTTTATTGATAAAATATAATTTTTAAGCAACTATTGAAATAAGAAGACGCAACGTATTTAAAACAGTAATAAATTGAAATATAATAAATGTTTATTTGATCTAAACAATTTACTTGCTTAAATCAGATCATTTTTGTTGATATATAAGAAAATATTAATATATCTTTTGAAATAAATTAGCATTGAATTAGACAAAAAGTATAAATTAATGAAAAAATCTCCCCTATGATTTTTTTATAATTAGTTTTAATACAATAATTATAATTTTAATAAGCTATTATTGATTTTTTCATTTAAAATTAGAGCAGATTTCTATTATATTATAATAAAATGTTATCCGTTAGTACTTTCAAACAAGAAAACTTGTTCATCAGTAACCAGTTGACTCTAACTATTTAAAAATGTCTGTATTAATCGATGTAATCGAAGGAACTTACATGAGAATAAATGATTGTAACAAGTATGAGAAACGCCGCTCCGTAAAGAATGCAAATAAGTAAAAGAGAAAGAAACAGAGAATGCTGTAGACGTCCGCAGTATCTTTTTTTGAGGTCCTCAACGTCCATTGAAGGATTCATAGTTTACTAGAAAGGAAAAAAAATTATAATCATAAATTTTATTCAAAATTATGGTAACAATGATGAAAATACATAAAATAATATGTAGAATTTTTCAACATAAAAGTATTTTAATTTAGGTTTTCAATATGAACTTCATTGAAATTACATAAATTAAAATGATTCAATAATTCAAACGAACACACTTTTGCTTATTTCAATCATTCATGTTAATATTTGAAATATTTTAAAATAAATTTGCATACTTTGTTCTTTTTTAATGCATTATTTTGTAAACAATTGGAAAAGTATCAATGGAAATATTTGCCGAAAGAAAGCAAAGAAAGATATAAGACTTGATCATTAAAAATATAATTACATTTCTTTACGTCTTCAGAAGAAATATCTAAAATTTATATTCACTTAAAAGACATTTTAATAGATATTCTTTGCTGTAACATTTGAGCAGGTAATTTGAACTTGCTAAGTATCTTAATTTAAAATAATCATTATGAGGTAAAAAAAAATTTACATGTTTTTCGTTAATTTTACAATAATAATATAATTTAAAATACAATTTACACTACAAATACAATTTACGAATACATTTTTTTTCTTTTTAAAAAATGTATTCGTAATTAAAATACAAATAAAATAATTTAAAATACAAATACAATTTACGAATACATTTTTTTTCTTTGAAATTATTTTAATAATAAATACTGTATAAATAATTGGTCAATATTTTCTAAGCCATTGTTTATTAAAATAAACAATAAACATATATAGTGGATATTACGAAAGCACTAAAACAATACTGCGTCCCTTATTAAATATTTCTACTTACAATAATTAATAAATAAATTACAAGTAAAAAGAAACATTTAAATCCCCTTAACCAATAAAAATTAAATAAAATTCATTATTTCTTTACCGAAAGTTACATTATAATTCATCTACGAAAAATTTTTAATATTATTTACATATTGAAGAAACGGTATGTTTCAATGTTAATAAAGCGGATAATTAATTTATACTTAGGAATTTCAAAAAAGAATTTGGAAAATTTTCATTTTTGTTATCCTTCGATATTTTTCTTCTCATTATTAATTTTGTATTTTTAATACAGAATACAATTAAGTATTCATTGCATAAAGTATTTATTTTTGCAATGAATATTTAATTATATTTATTACATTAATAAATATTTTTATCCGAGGTTTTTTTTATTTTTTTTGAACAAAATATAAAAATGACTAAAACACAATTAATATGAATTTGAATTATCATACTTAATATGAAATGAATAATAAATATTATGAATTACTTTGTTTTCTTAATTAATTAATTATACTTCTAATACAGTTCTCTATACTTATTAATATCATTAAAATGTACTTTGTTGAATTTAATATAACACCATTGCTTAATAAAAAATGAAGGGAAACTATTTTCAGTTTTATATTTGATTGATTAGAAATTAATATAATTTCTGTTTAAACATTTAACTATTAAATTTAAAGAAAATGAGAACAAAACGTTTGAGAACAATAAACAAATAATCAGTTTTAGATCTTACTTAAAATTATTATAATAAGATTTTCATATAACATACATATTTAACTTCACATAAAGGTAAAATTAATAAAGTAAATATAAAAAATTAAATTAAAATATAAAAGTAGTTATTGTCACGGCCATTTCGAGTTAAAATTCTGTAAAATTTGTCATGAAGCTTTTAATGTATAATGCTAACAATATATAATGTATAATGAAATATTAATATGTTAGTTAAAAAATTAAAACTAACACCTCATAACTTAAGTCTTATCATTGAATAAGGCAAGGTAATTTGCTGAATAGTTAGAATAAAAAAATGACTTAAGATTTAAAAAAATTTTAAAAGGTGGTAGTTGTGCTAAAATTTTTTGAATAAATAAATGAGCTACTTGAATTTAATTCCATGCAATTAAACTGGAAGACAAAATTACATCCTCGTGTGATGCATAAATTGAATAAATTTATTATTACTAGAAACACATACACACACTGAATAAAATATTTTGATGAACATTGTATAATTTTAAATACTTCCAATAGAACATTCGAGGTGCTTTGTGACTTTTAACAATTAAAACCATTTCAAACAACAATGTATAATGAAATATTAATTATTAATCAATAAAAATTAAAGACAAATTTAATTTAAAGGAATCTAAAGAAACATTTTATTGAAAAATTAAAAATTAAAAATATTTCGTATTAAATTAAGAAAAATGTAAGATTAAGAAAAATTTTTATATTTTCTTTATATATTTTAATTAGTTTATCAATTATATTTAAGATAATAAATTATGTTTAATTAAAGTACTTACTTTTTAAAAATGTAATAAGATAGAAAAACAATTTAATAAACTAATATTCCAACTCAAAAACGTTGTTTTCTTTATGCTTATTGCTTGTTTCGTGTGAAAGAAATATTATCAAGCATAGCACTTCCTAGTTATTCCTTTATGATCATTTAAATCAGGAATAATTTATTGTATATTGAGCTTTCTATTTTATAAAAGAAATCTTTATATATAAAATTTTTATTCATTGAGATATTGATAGAAATGAAATATGTATAATTTATACATAGATCATTTCTATCAAGAAATAATATCCATCACACTTCTAATTCCCAATACACGCAAACTTTATGTTTAAAAATAGAATCTTGTATTGGTTTCAATACTTGTTATGTGTTTTCAAAATAACACCCTTAACTTTACATCAAAGTAATGTATGCACTTCCACTGTGCCCACTTCAAAAAGAAATAAGTGAAAAGTACATAAACTGTTTGCGTGAGTTTCCATATTTGAGACTTTCTAATCTTTGTAACATTGATCTCCATAGTACTCTAAACAAATTTATTTTCCAATCGCATCGACAATGAGAATAAAATTGGGAAAAGCTATCTGCAAAAGCACGTGTTTAAGGTTTAGGAGTGGGTCCGCCTTTCCCTAGTCGTCACTGAATTATCTTTTCCAAAACAAAAAAATAACGATATTGCTACAGAGATTTTCTGCAAGTATTGATTTCCAGTAAATAGTTTCCTCCAAGACTAGTTTCACCTTTTTTTTTCTTTGAGTGGGTTTACTTGACACATACAAACAACCGCAGTAGCTCATATCTTTGCAAACATAGCAGAATATTCCAAACACTTTCCTGGATATTTCTTTCTTTTCTTTGCTCCAACTTATTAAATATATTATTAAAATTTTAAACATAAAAAACAAAATATGTTTATATTTATTTAATGAAATTATGTAAACTTTTTGTACAAATTACAAAAACGTAATATATTCCACGAAAAAAGAAAATTCACTCTATGCATTTTAAAGTATAATTATCAATCCATTTTAAAATGATAATATTTAAAAATTAAGATAATTGTTTCCCCTCAAAACTATACTACAAGAAACGATGAAAATCCTTTATTTTCATGTTTTTTACATTTATGGTTCTATTTTTTTATCTAAAACTTTTGTTTTTCCATACTGAGCCTTATGACAAGCATTTGAAAGTATTTCAGGTTTTCCACCAATGTAGTATTCTATATAAAAACCATTATTTATAAATGATGTGAATGGAATATAAAAACTACTTCAAAATAATACTTGACATTACATTGTTTTTAACATAAGGTAAAATGTAATTAAACTTATGGTTATCGAAAAAAATAAATTTATAAAATTTTTATCATCATAATTCAAAGTAATAAAGAGTCACATGCTAAAAATAAAAAATAATTTAAGTAAGTATTAAATTGTAATGTATATATAGAATATGTTTCCTCTACTAGTCACATGAAAGGAAAATTTTAAAACAATATATAAATTTATGTTAAAAAACAATAATTTAACTAAATATTAAAATATATGTAAACCAAGTTTTCTCTACCAATAGAGTGAAATGAAAATTTAAAAAAATTTATAAATTTATTTCAAATAAAAAAGCAGTGTCAAATAATTTTTATTTTAAAAAATTGAAAGTAACAAGATACATAGTAAGATGTAATAGTGAGCCTGTAAGAATCGATGTGATTATTTTGAACGAACTTGCAAATTAAAAAATATTTAAATAAATAAAAATGGTCATACAATAATTTTTCTGTTGTTAACATCATGTAATTTGTTTTACTTATTTACATGATTCATAAAGAATTGAATATTACTCTTCGTTATCAACATATAAACAGTTATTAATTATTTATAGAACTTGAATACTGTGTAATGAACAGTTTAGCAATCTGAAACTAGCGGAAATGATTTTAATATATAAGGGGCCACAATCACCGAGAAGGAAACCTGACCAACTAAAAACACCCATTACACTAGGCATGCAGGAGTAAAGCATAACATCAATCTCTGTTTTTCAACATTGAAAGAGAAAGAAGACATAACTTTTTGCCCTGAAACGCGTTCTCCTCACTTAAACCTTTCATTTATTAATTAATCAGTGTTTAAAATCGTCAATAAACTATAAAATTAGGAAAAAAAATATAATTTAATCTAAATTATAATATCTATATATTTATAAAATTTAAATTAAAAGAAGAAAATTAAAAAGTGATTTAAATCAATGTTGCTATTTTTAAATACGTAGTTTTGGAAATTGCAACCAATTTTAATTTTTTAATTACTCTCGTAATAAAAGCTTCAAGGTGAAAATGTGTAATAAAATATTTTGTATGTAAATGATGCAGTGTAGAGTGCTTTGTGATCATTCAACAGAATTTCTGAAGTTTTTAACAGGAAAAATTTTAAAAAATGTTCTAGTTTTTATGAATACTGCTCAAAGTTTTCTTATACATCAAAACAAGAGATTATTTATAATTTTGGACAGAACAATATGAAACACTTAAAACATTTTTCATCAATCATTATTCCTTTGATATATTTATTTAAAAATTTTCATAGAAATTACGATTATATTTAATTATGATAAAATTATTAGGTATATTGAAATAGTAAAATTCTAATTTTTAAAATATATCCAGTTCAATGGTATATTTTATAAGCAGATTTCTTTCAAACTATTATTGTGTATTTTAAAATATATTAATTATATATATAGGAATATATTAACTTCATTGTCTCAATATTAAATCGTACATTTTCATATATTATATGTTAACAAATATAAACAATGGTATCTATTTTGTAAGTTATTCGGATACATTAAATGATATAAATTTGTGTTTCAACCCCTTTTTCAAAAATTTAAAAATATATCATAAAAATCTAACATGCGTCTATCTTATTTTATTAACTTTTAGAATAAATATTTAAATTTATTTGAAAATGTATGTGTGTGATTCATTATATCCCTTACAAATTTCAACTCATGAAATCAAAACGATCTATTTTATTTCTAAATAAACATTTTTAATTATATTCCTAATTAAAAATTATGCTATTGTATTTTTTGTGTGTGCTCTAATAATTGTTATTTTATCTAAGTTTATAATGCAGCAATAAGTTATTCTGGAATAAAAATGTCATTTCAAAAAAAACTATGAAGTTCTTAAGTAGCCATTTTACGTTAGAAAAATAAATTATTTCTTTAAGTGCTTTTCCTAAAAATTAAACAATAAATTTAGAATCAAGTTAACTACTGCACATTTTGCTTTGAAACACTAAAAATAACGAAATATTTTATGATGAACCGTACTGAGCTATGCTTCAGCTCTCAACCGTAAGAACTGTCCAAGAACTTTCGGTTCCTATTAACTGGATAGATAACATGGAAATGCACTCACACTTTCTTTGTTGTTCGAACAAAGTGAAAATTAAGGTTTTCTTTCTTTAAGGTTTCAGTGCTCATCATCGTTTTCATTTTTAAAATAAAATTACACAAGCTGCTAATGTTAAAAGTAGCATTGAATTCAAAAGAAAATTGTGACAAGTTTTCATTTATTAAAATGAATTGCGAATCATGTTGGATCATTTTAGGAATGTGGAAGCTATTTTCTTGCAATTTAAGATAAATATCTAAAAATATACTTTAATTGTAAAAATAAGCTTTAGTTGCTATTATTTTCTACTATTTTATTTTCAAGGAATTTTGCAATCACGTATTTTAGACTAAACTAATTCAAAATTATCCAAAGTAATTTCACAGTATGAATATAAGTATAAAAAAATCATCCTTTAATATGAATAAGTACGTTAGTTAATCATTTTCCATAAAACTGAGAAATAAATAGTTCAAATTTTTATAAAACATATATATGCAAACAAAAGTAATTCGTGAACTTATAAATTAAAAATATTTTCATTTTTGATGAGCAATAATAGAATGAATGCAATATATTATAATAACTTACAGAAAAACAAATCCTCACTTGGTTGTAGATATGTTTCTTGCATTCTAATTTCCATAATTTCCTTTAAAATGCATGTACAAATAAACAAAACTATTTTACAAAAATGTAATTTCTTTATTAAAACGCATAAAAATGTCATGAAAATTTTTTTTTGGAATTTCATTACTATTTACTGTTTTAAAATATATAAAGTTTGGTTGGTTGGGTTTTGTGGAGCAAGGTCCAAAAAGAACAAGCTGCGCCAAAAAATTAAATTTTAAAGAAAAACTTTATCAACAAAACCCAAACTCAACGTTAAAAGATTAAAAAACAAAAATAAATGTATATATTTCTTTTAAAATCTAAATAAGTAAAATGAAAGTCAAAATAAAACTTATGAAATTAAAGTCGTAAAATTTAAATAAAATTAAGAAAACCAATCGCCTTTAAAAAGGCAAAAGGTTTTTGTGAGGTGGCTCTCCTACTAAAAATATAAAAAGGATAAATAGCTACCAGTCAAACAGCATTTTAGTGTTTTTTCCTGTGAAATAAACTGCTTTATATTTTCTTTACCTTTTCATACATTATGTGTCCATAAACTAACAAGGTATTTGTTACACGTGCATGTAAAGTTAACTATTATGAGTGTAAATCTAAATATAAATTTACAAAATAAATATTTAACAACAGTTTTATAAAAAAAATATTTTAAAAAATGAAATTAAATGAAAAAATACAAAAAAAATTATAAAATTTTAATTAACTACATATAGATGTAACTCAAATATACAATAATAACTGATATTAGTAATATAACTTATTTTTATTATTGTATTGTTATTATACTAATATCACTAATATATTAATTAGTATATTAGTGATATTAGTATAATAACAATACAATAATAAATATACAATAACTGCCTGATAAATTTAGAACTTTCCTAATTCTCAACATTTTTTTTAGAATTTTATAAGTTTTAAATTACTGTTTGCTAATTTGATTAATTATTTATACTGTTAAATGCAATTTTTATTAGTAGGTTTAAATTATTTATTAACACAGGCAAACGTTTTCTTTTTTATAGGGATGCGTTTCACTAATCCATATGCGTTCCTCTTAGGGATGCATCATACTGTGAATTGAGAGACTGCATATAATAAATCTGTTACGCTACATTTAAACATTCTCGATTTAGAATTTAAAAATGATCTACGTAAAGTTTGCTACATTTTTAGCTGCATTGAAATATAAAGTATCGACTGTTATATTGTGCTTAAAATTTCCCTTTAAATTATCAACAAAAGCGAAAAATTATTTTTTTTCCTTAGAGAGAAGTTTCAATAATCCATATACAACACTGAGGTACACTATAATGCTCAACTCTATGTGTAAGCCAAATTTCGTTAATCTACGAAGCTATTTTGTATTTACTTTTCTAAGCCGCGATTTCTGACGTTGTTATTTCATCCGGTGAAATTAATCCTGACATGAGCAACATATTTCTAGTCAATGTCAGAGGGGAAATCTCAGAATTTGCGACGCATCCTGCTCAGGTTTCGCCCCTAATTTCTCAGTCAGCAGCATTCATAAAGAAAATGTTTTCCTTTCTTATTAGACCTTCCATCCATTCAACTTCTTGCGTCTCGCCGGAATTAACTAAAGCAACAGAGAGAGAGAGAGAGAGAGAGCTCAGCAGTTTGTCCGGCGGGATGTTATGGAAAAAAAAGAAAAGTGAATGCTATTCCTGCCGTCACCTTGGATACCGATTCTTTCAACGTCAGACAACAAGCTGTGATGAAAAACCGATGAGAAAATGTGGTAGTATTAGTTGATAATGTTTATGATACCAGCGGAGTGAATGCGCTTTGTCATACGCTCATATCGAATTTCTGATCTATGTTGGAAAAGGATCTGGCTGTCTGGTTGTTGTGAATGAAAATGTCTCGCTAATAAAGCGGACCATTAATACTCATTGAAGTAAAAACGAGCTTTGAGCAAGGACTTATGTAACAACATCAGTTAAATGTTAAGAATCATAACAAAATGGGAGAAAAAGGAAATGCACCATAATATTCATTTTGCTCTGACTTCAGTTTCCATAATTTGAAAAGGAAATTACTGTTTTATTTTTATTTTATGTTATAATTTTTATTCAATCACTCATAGGGAATTAGAACATAAAGCTCCTTATCTGTGGTATTAATTAATAAAAATATAGGTCTACAAGCTATTTTCTACAGTTTTGACACATCGATTAAAAAGAATATATCATAAGAATATAGATTTATAATTGCACATCACTAAAAATGGAATTCGTATAAGTTATTAAAGTAAACGTATCCCACTATTAAATAGCAAAAATGGCAACTTTTATATTAATATTAATTTGATAGTAAAAAAATCCTTAATGAAATTTTTAAAAACTGTTTTCATTGTTTTCCTATTTAGTAATTAAATTATAAAAATAAATAAAAAAATTTTTAAAGTTTTTATGAATATTTAAATAACAGAATTATTTATAAAAATTTTGAATGAAACGCTTACTTCAGAGAAACTCTTTCAATAAAGAAATACTTCTAAATCAGTGAAATCAGAAGCATTAAGAAATTAATATGCAAGAATTATGTACATATTATCTAAATTTGATATGTGAAAAAAAGTTTCATTGCATTTTTGTTAGATTCCTAATGAACAGATAATTACCACAAACGGTTCGTGCACAACAAATGACAAAATATTCGTTAAGTTGTGATAACCAAAATCTAATGCCATCCTCACTTCAAGTAATTTTAGCTAAAAGATGTTTAACCAGGAAGTTTCTTAAATTGTTGAATCTTTCTTGGAGATTTTCCATTCGTATGACTGTTGTATTTTACATAGATCCCGTTGAGTCACATTTTATTAAACACAAATGTTTTTTATTTTACTGAGTTCTAGACCATTCTCCAATAACTTCAAAACTTGATATAATAGCATGATATGTTCCAATCACTTCAAAATATGATATGTTCACTACGGAACATATTTGTCTCGTGTTTTCTCGTAGAAGAAATTTCATTATCTTATTAAAAAAATATTAATTTTTACGAAATGACTTCTACGTTCTTAATCATGATTCATTTTTACAAACTGTATAGAATTTCGCACATGTTTTGTAATGTTTATATAAAAATGAAAATTTATACCTTTTTCCCCTCCTATGGATTTTTTATCACATAAAATAATCTGTGATTCACTCGCTTATTTTTAATAATTTTCTGAATTACCGAACGTATATAATAATCTCTATTTAATAAAACAGAAAACAATAAGTTACTGGAAGAGATTCAACCTTTACAGACAGGAAACTGTAAACTGGTCGAATGAAAAAGGATTTCAACTCATTTTCTTATTTACAAAGTTTTTTCACATATAGACAAATAATACTTTTATTTGTCGATAGTACTTTTATTTGTCATACAGAATAATATAAACAACACAATTAAGTGCTGTTTATATTATAATGCGTGAAACTGAATACACATTTACATTTAAAAATATACCAAGAAATTGATCAGACATGCTATAGAACCAGTGCTGAAGAGAATGCTTACTAATCAACTTACTGATAGAAATCGGTCGGATTAAGGCTGATCCATCAAGCTGCTCACAGGTAAACACTTACATGATTTTATGCAGAAATGAATTTATCAATTAAAAGAGTAAGAAAATGTTAACTGATTTTTGTGTGACACCGTTCTTCAAAAAAAAAAAAAAGAATAGTCCAGCAATAAAAGATTAAGTGAGTCGAGATTAGGTGAAAGATTAGGTTTGTTAGATGCTTCTAAGCTAAATTCGACATATTTCTTACTTTTTCTCGCAAACAGCTCATTTTAAATATTTTTAAAGCTTTAACGAACTCTTGTGGCTTACCTGATATACATACATACATATGTATGTATGTATATCACATAAAATGGAAAAAGAGTGTCCCAAGTGCAAATTTTTGTGGTTTTGTATTTAGCAGTATGCAAGTTTTGCGATTGACGTTGAAAACAACGCTTTTGCGGCAACGAATGATATTTGGCTTTTAACTTAATCTAATACATAGCGTAAAAAATTATTTACATTTAGTAAGCTCGTTGTTTCGGTGAGGGCAATGCCTAAATGTAGCCATTTAACATAATCAGAAGATTGGAAAATTGTTGGTCTGCTAGATGGAGGACAAACACATTCCAAAGTAGTAGAAGCCGTTGGATACTTTATGAAACATTGGAATTTATTAAAATATAATTTCCAGAACCTATATATTTTTA
>JAPDSC010110246.1:1398318-1427557 GCA_026290005.1 Latrodectus geometricus | reverse complement strand
TGCGCAGTAGGAATGGACAAATGAGCTGGAAGAGAAATGAATGGCGAAATATTCTTTTCTCAGATGAATCCCGTTTTTCTCATAATTTTAATGATAGCCATATTTTCATCAGGAGGAAACGTGTCATTAGAAACAATCACGTCTTCCTGCACGAAAGTGTTAGATTCAACTAAGCTGGAATCTGCTGTTGGTCTATGCTGGAATCTCTATTGATGGGTGCACTGGTCGCCATATCATTTGAAATTAATCTCTGACCGGTCGCTTATAGAATAATGAGAATATCAGACTTATTACAGTCCCCTACGCTGCATCAATTAGAGATAACTTAATTTTAATAAGCATCCAATGCAGGCTACATCTTGTTAACTTGGTGAATGATTTCCTTTTGTAGGAAGGAATCATATGAATGGATTGGCTAGCATGTTCTTTGGACATGAACTCAATTGGGTGTGTTTGGGACATTATATATCGATGAATTGTAAGACGGTACTAACCACACAAACTCTCTAATAATTGGAAATATTTCTAAGGGAAGAGGGGGGTAGAATACCCCACTTCTCATTAAAGCATCATTGACTTGATGCCTCAAATGTCTTTAACATTGCTGGCTGTCCGAGAAAAACGTACTCCTAACTGTGAAACATTTTCTTATAAAAAACCTATTTTACTTATTTTTCTCGTATGCAAAAATTGATTTTTTTCCTTTGTCTACCAAAATGTACAATAAAACGCGTATTTTTTCTACCAAACAATTTTTATTTGTATCTGATACAGCCTATTATATTTGTCAATAATGTATAAATCTATCAAATAATTCTCCAGGTGAAAGATCAACCTACACTATATATATACGCATATAATATTCAAAATAATCAAAGAATATTGAGAATTTGTAATATGAATTTATCTTATACCTAGAAGTTGTTCTCTTATATACATATATCCATTGCAAAATAAACAAAAGTTATAACTTTATTATACTTAACATACCTAGAACGATTTAGTTACTAAATTTCTATTAAGCTGCAAATGAATTTATTTCATTTTGATTTATATATCTGAATTATTACAGAATGAGTATATAATTCCTATAAGTAGGTGATTAAAGTTTCCTTTATTTTCTGTAAATAGCATTCTCAGCATTTTTTGGACTTGAAAATAAGTTAGAATGTGTACGTTTTTTGCATCTGAAACAGTTTTTTAAATAATATATTTTGTGTACAAACATTCAACATCGAACAAAATAAACAGGTCTTTATCTTAAATTCTGTTTTTCATCCCAAATATAGTACTATTCTATGAAAAATATATATTTCATTTCTAAATAATAATAGTTGATAAATAGATTCAGAAACCAGATGAAGTTTTGGCGAACTAATTTCCAACTGCCAAGAATTCGAAAACCGTAAAAGTCAGTATGGAATAAAACTATTCATATGACAAAAACTCATGCTTCTGCGATTAAACTTTCTTCCCAGACAGACGATTCTCTGTAATCCAGCCACGACATAATCTCTTGGCAGAATAAAGATGTTGAATAATAGCAAAGCAAATATATATGGGAAGAGAATTTGTTCCAGCTTTAATGTTTTCTAAGTTTTATAACTAGGTATATATCTTAAAACAATCTCAGATCCAAAACAGTTTAATTCAGTATATATATATATATATATATATATATATAGGAATCTTTTCATTAATTCAAAAGTCAGACATCTTTAGCTTCTCTCAAGTCATTCAAAATTAGCTGTGTAAGCATATTTTCTTAAGTTTCCTTTTATCTGGCAAGATATTTTGAATCACCACATTTTTTGCATGTCTATTATGGGGGAACAATAGCTGTTAGCCAAAGGTAGAGTCTAGTATTTTCTCATCACAAATTTGTACTTATATTTCTGTGCTAGCCCACATAATGAATTTATTATTATTCAATCTCTATTCTACAAACTCTGTTCTTTATTTCTTCTAATATTTTAATACATATGAACATATTATTGTCTGAAAAAAAATTAAAAATTACTTTATAAAATAATAAGTTTTTATTTAAATAAAGAACATCGTAAGAGCAATATATTACAAAAAATGGAAGAAATAAGTTTTCATATTTAACATGAAAGATAAAGCTGTTTGACATTATATTTAATCAAAAATTTAATTGAATTTCCAGATAATTCAGTGAGAATCAGTCTTTATTCTAAGTTAAAATGTGACATGATTTTCAAGAGGTTAATGAATATGTCATCTGCCAAATTTAACTTGGGAATGTGCTAAACTGCACGAAATTCTGTCCATTGATAATTAAATAAATAAGAAATTGTGTTAAACTTCATCCTAAAAGTATATGAGTATATAATAGTTCCTATACGACTGATAGGAAAAGAGAAATCACATCTAAATTTTATTGAATTTTACCTCAATTAAACAATTAAATTACAGATATTGATTGTGGGGACTTGATTTGAATATAGTTAAAAAAATTGCTAGCAAAATCAATTTAACATTTAATGGTTGATTTCGAAAATATCATTAAGAATATCATTACAGAAAAGTGAATATTTCTATCAACATATATTTTCTACTTATTTAAGTTAATTTTACAAGGTATAATGAACATTTGGTAGATGATGTTTTTTACATTACATTTAAGTTATTGTTTATTTTAAGATTTTTTGTGAGATATCATAGATTGTTTCAGTTACTTTGATAATCGAGGTTGAAAAATAATAAAAATATATAGTGGTATAAAGAAGCTGTAAGATTTATTTCGAGCACCTAAAACTGACACAATTTTTTATAGAAAATAAAAATAGTTTATAATAAACTGTATAAGAAAAAATTTTACCAACATAGAAACTTTAAATAATACTTTGTTATTTTCTTAAGTTCAGAAGAATTTTTGGAAGTTAAATTATTTCATGCAAACTAATACCCAATTATGATAACAACGTACAACAAATATACTTCCTAGAAAATCGCCGAGAAAAATATAAAAAATCGTTACTGTTTAAAATATTTTTAAACAGTTTCTTAAAATAGTAAACATTTTATCTCATTTTCAGTTATAAAACTATCACATATATTAAAAAGTAATTTTAGAAAAATTATATTTGTAAACACAGTAGACTTAAGCTTTAAAATTTAAATGATTTAAATTTTAAATTAATATTATACTTAATTAGAATTTCTGCATTGAACGAATTGTTAGAAAAACTTTGAATGTTTCTTAAAATAAATTAATACAAATCAATACGTGTAGTTCATTTTTAACTACAACTTCAGACTGGAATTTAGACTAAGAATGATACTAGAGGCTTAGCATTCACCAATTTGATTTTTACTAATTACATTCTAAAATGGTTATAAATTGCATCTTATCAGCTGAGCATTTTTTTTAGTATTCAATTCATAAAATATACAAAACATGTAGGAGTTCTGTGAAAATTTGATGTTTTGAGTAATAGATATTTGTAAATAAATCATTACATTAACTGATCAGTAAGCAAGCTTTAAAAAATATAAATTATATTCAACAGAAATAAATAAATATTATTTTGCCATTAAGAGAAAAGCAGCTATTTGTAATTATATGAATAATATTCATCTTAATTACATTACAAAGGGAAATTTAAACAATTTTCTGTAACAAATTCGATCGATTAATTTTTTATGGCTATTTAAATAATGAATCGTGTTTTAAAAGTATAGTTAATTCAGTAAAATATATATATATATTAAACATTATACCAAATTTTCTATATTAAAATATATGCATACATATATAATATCTATACTTTGTTTTCAAACCAAAATATGTTCAATTTAATGTATTGTCTGTAGTTTTATCATGAAATGAGACCAAGATTTGAATTTTGATTTCTTTTATTTTAAAAATTTCTTCACATACCATTTTTAGAAAATATTTCATTTTTAATACCATTTATGTGAACGAAATTTCTTAAATTAATAATCACAAGTTCTTGGCAACTTAAACATGAATTAAAAATATAGAATAAAGTACAAAATGTCTTACTAGATAGGTTCTTCGTAATATGAAACTGAATCTATAAATATTTATAATTTTGTTCATTAGTTGAACTCGGCTTCAATCATTATGCATTCTTTTGAGATCAAAGTAAGCACAGTGTCTTTTGTATTTATGAACTCAATACTTTGTGTTGTTAAGAAAAGATGTAGAGAAAAAATTAAAGTTTGTTTAAGCAAAAAAACATGCAAAACAGTATGACGTAGCTAAGAATATTTTACTTAAAGTGTAACATATACATTGTAGCTAAGAATGAAGTAGCTAAGAGTATTTTACATAAAATGTAACATTTACATTGAAAACCTTAACATTAAAAATTCAAAAGAATATGGAGTCAATCATTATTGTCTATAAAGTTATTAAAATATAATATAAAATAATAAGAGTAACTATCCACATTTAAAGAAAATTAAATGACAAAATCATTATATGACATTTCTTATTTAGAACATGCATTCTAAAAACACATGTAAAGGAGGACGAATAGAGATATCTAGTTCAGAAGTTTATATATTGCAATAGTGATTCAAATACTTAAATAATGCTTTTTTGAGTCACAGCACATTTAATGCTTGTCTAAACGAATATAATTACTTTACTCTAAAGTATCTGATAGTTATCACAAAATCTAATATTGGTTTTAAATATAAATAAAAGATGTTTTGCTTTTATACATAAATTTTTTTATTTGTCATAATAACATATAATGCCATAATTATATTTTACTTAGATTGAAGTTTTTCTATTAAATAATGAAAATTTTATTTCAGCAAGATTTGAAAGAAAACATACCATAATGTTTTCAATAACTTCGTTGCATAAATAGTTAAAATTAAATTTTATTGAAAAATTGTTAAAGTGAATATATTTTAGAATCAATAAGACAGTAAGTTAGATACAGCAATAAAGTGAATTTCAAACACAAAAAAAGTTTTAAAACTTACAAAAAACATATTTGTAGTCCATGAAAAAATTCACAAAATTATAAAAAATTATTTACGTTATTTTTTTGTTCTATATATTCAAGTTCCATAAAGAAACTAATTCACTATATTGTTCAGAACTATACAATTACTCAGAGTTGTAACATGATGTATTATGAACTCGACTAATGCCTGAAACCGACACAGAAACAATTCCCACTATGGATCCAGTGAGACAAGCCACAAATTTAGTACATTGCTAACTGATTACTGAGATCTCTTTTGAATGACATAATGCAAGATATGCTTATCCATTCTAGATTGCTTAATAATGCTCATTTCTTGTCAGTAAAGATGTCACAACCCAAAACAGTCATTCAGGAGCTACTCAGAAACAATTTTTAGCATCAACGTGTTGGAAACTTCCAAATCTGATGAAGTGAACAATTTATATGAATTAGTGAAAGTATTAAACCGAATGCATACGCTCTTGTCACCTATGAAATTCTTCGATATATAAATAAGGGGTCCCAATCATGTTAACGACTCTCTCCTTACAGAGGCTTCATCAAAAAGGTCCAAAGTTTCTTGCTGATGTAAAGTCAGTGTATTTAAAAGATTTTCTACTTATTCTCATACATGCATCTACTCTATATATCTGGAAATGAGACTCATTAGATCCATCAACATGTTTCGAGTTATCGACAATCCAGTAACATTATATTTATTATATTCCATTCATTAATCCAGTAACATTATAAAATATGTATTTTCTACTCCGAAAACTCCTATTAACAATGGTTTTCTTAGCAGTTTGAATGTTGACTCTTATTGATGTCTCAGCAGTGATATTTTCAGTAAAATGGGCAAGTTAAGCATGCTTTTTGTTACTTAAATCCGATGGTCTGACAGTCTCAGACCAGGTCTATAAATCCGTTGATGAGTAAAAAGTGAGAAACTAGGAGGGAAGAAGAGCAACTTTCCTCCCAAAGAAAGCCCTGACAACTTAAAGTATGATTAGCCGAAGCTTGATGTTGGTGGCACTTTGATCAAAGAAGATAGTATTTTACAGCATGGGAATAAATAAGATACTTTAAGTGGCCTCTGGCAAGGCGCGAAAGGCGAGCATTGTTTTTTCTGTCGCATAGATGAATCAATGGTCATCCCAGTTTACTAGTACTATACTAATCCTGAGTGGGGGAACCAGCCAATTCCTCCTGTTTTAAGTATTTCTACTGACAAAAAAAGTCTAGGTATAGGTAAGTTTATCAGATGTAAAAGTTTTGGTAGTCTGCATCCTATCCAAGTTAAATAGTCTACTTTCTCATTACCAAAGAGACCCACATGAGATGGGATCCACTGGAAACGAATATCATATTGAAGTGAGATGCTCTTCAATTTTGAAGGATGGATACAACTGTGTTATCACCAATATGGTTCCAGTTATTAAGAAGTTTCATTAAACTCTAGTTATCAGTTAAAATCAAGAGATTTTTTACAGTCACTTTCCTTCAGAATGGCCTGAAGCCCCGCATCCACTGCGAGTAATTCACTTCTAAAAACAGAAGAGTAGTTTGGGTTGCGTTCATTTAAAGTAAAGTTTTTTTGGGGGGATATTTCAATATAAGTGCCGGTATCTGCAAGATTTTCGGTTTTATTGCCATAAGTATACAGTTTATAATATCATTTCTAGGCATATTATTCATGATCTCCAAAGCTAATTATCTAAGATGTTCCGGAACAGTATCTTGTTTATTGATGGAAGAAAAAAGATTGTTGAAGTAAAAATGAATCCTGGAAAAATCCACTATTGGCGTCATGTAAAAATGAAGCGAAATGCTTTGTTCTTTTAAATCTTTGATTTCAGTTATCGATGATCTCCTTCTTCTAAAGTTTTTTCCTGACAGCACCGTCATATGATACCTTTTATTTTACCGTAAAATTGATAATCACGGTATACTTAAGAAATGATTCTGCTTGAAAACCCAAGTTTCATCGTTGTTTAGGTGTGTTTTGTCATATCTCTAGAACTACCATCATAATATCAAAGTAAATTACATATGATAACCCACTGCTGCAGTAGCAATAGCCGATTTTGACAAAATATGTCATGTTTCATGTGGAAGCTTTCTACCAGATTGCATAACTATTTGATTGCATTTGCTTCTTAAATTACACATGTATACTTACATTCATTCTTCTGACACTTAAGGGTCTTCACAAAATATTTACAATTTTTATGAAAGTAAATATAATTAACAGTAAGTAAATAATAAAAAATATAAAATAAGTATATAATAAGTATATATGAAACATTTACTTCCTGAAATACATTTGATTTTAAGATCAGTTTTAAATAAACACATTATCAATAAAAATTAGAGAGTGGGAATATCACTATAAATAATTTTTTTCTTAATAAAGATTTTCAATAAATATTTTTATAAAATATCAGATAAATATATGATTTAAAGAAAGTTACAAAATATTTTATCATGACGAGATATAAATACTAAACGCCTTAAAGGTGCATATAGAATTTTATAATCATCGTTATAAGCAAATTTTCTATTGACATAAAACCACCTCAAGCACAAGACGTTAAGAGCATTTTTGATTAGTTCAAAAAGATTCTCACTCTTACATTATATTTGAAGAAAGATCTATAAAATAAGAAAAGCCAGACTAGGCAATTAAAAAGGAAAAATACACATTAAATAGGGAAATATATATTATATTCATCATATTTTCCAATGCATTATAAAAATTAGATAAAAACCTTTTAGAGTATTTATTTTCACTATGATAAATGTCTTCTTTATTTACTTATTCTGATAAATATCAGTTTTTGTGCATTCCAATGCATTTTATTATTTGAAAAAAAGTATTCCTTTTCAAAATTCACAATCCCATTATGTGAGCATTTATGAAAAATATCTTTAATGAATAGTAGTTTTAAAATTAGATGTCGTAAAGCAGGAAATATTAAAATGAATTTAAATGTTTAGATACACCTTTCTAAACATTTTAAATTCTATATAGTATCAAATTTAGTATTTTAGTTTATATTTTGATTATCTTTATATTGTCAGTATTTTATTTATTTAATTAATTGTGAAATTTTATTTTTCAAGTAAACAGTGCGTTTTAATTAAATGTATGCTTTTCAGATTAATTTTTTTACCAAATTTACTTTTACTCATACTAAGGCAAAATTCATTAATATATATATATATATATATATATATATATATATATATATATATATATAATTCTATACACAAAAACTTACCGGTGACTTGGTTAATGTCTATCTTACACACTGTCTAGCTATAACAATTTGGACATTTGTAATAGAAAAGAAAACTAACTTTATTCAAAATCAACAGTTGGTAGAGCCTCCACTAGAGACAATTATAGCGTGAACCTTCCGAGGAATACTTTCCACCAGTCTTTGTATGACAGTTAGTGGTACTGTCTTCCACTCGGCTTGGAGTAGACTTACAAGTTTCTTTATCGATATTGGATGGGTAGTGCACTCCTTAATTCGGCAATCCAACTCATCCCTGAGGTTCTCGATAGGGTTCAGGTCTGGGCTCTGGGCAGGCCAATCCATTTGGTGAACTCCATTATCACAATACCAAGACTTCGTTTACCTCGAAACATGACAATTGACATTGTCGTCCTGAACGTAACTGGTGTCCAACCCGTAAAACTGTCACAACGTAGGAATCACATTGTCACCCAAAATGGTGCAGTAGGCATTTGCTTTGAGCTTACCATGAATAGGGACCAAGTGTCCCAGTCCATACCAGGAGGAACGCCCCCAGACCATTATTCTACCTCCGCCGAACTTGACGGTTGGCACAAACCATTCTGGTAGGAGACGTATTCCAGGTAAACACAAGACTTAGATCCTGCCATCCGAATGGTAAAGGGTGAACCTTGATACGTTGCTCCAAAGAATCCGTTTTCCCTGATCTACGGTCCAATTTCGATATACTTTGCACCATATCAACAGAGCAACTTGGTTGGACTTGGTGATCAAAGGCTTATGGGCAGGCGCACGACCATGAAAACCAAACAGCTGTGCTTCCTTACAGATGGTATTCATTGAAACAATACTCCCGGGTGCCTGTTGAATATCCTTGCGGATGAGGGCCATCAGTTGGGTGCAGTTCTTCCGAATTCCTCTGGACAGCACTCGTCGGTCTTTATCTCTCAGTTTCATTGGTCTGTCGACTTGGGGCACATTCCCACAATCACCGCTCACTTTCCACTTCTTAATCGATTAGGCCACTGTCTATTTTAGATATTTCAGATTGCTAGATATGTCCTTTAAGGATAGGCCACATTTGTGATACCCGATAATTATACCTTTCTTGAAATCAGAAACCTTCGAGGTGCGAGGCCTATTGCATGCGATTAATGCCGACGCTGTTTTCTACACAATATTTACCGGCGGAGGCCATGACGTACCTAATTACCGCTGATATTGTCATTCACATAGGTGTACAAATACTTATTAGTAGACACTATATAAACAATGTAATCAAACAAAATTATTCTGCATTTAAAGGAATCCAGTTTTTCACTTCCATATTCACTACTTTAAATTATATAACTTGATTGGTAAAGAGCAGTTCACCTGCTCTCTTCCTTCACTTAATCAAAGCTCATTATCTGATAAACGCACTGCTCTGTGAGTATTCGCATAGCATAAAATCCTTAATTTGATGATCTGTAATATGAATTAGACAGTTGTAGTAATCTCTATCTTAACCTCATCACGAAAGAAATTTATTTATGATATTTACTAATCAAGCGATATGTATTGTCAAGTGACGTAATCATTTGACGATGGTTGACAAATGATGAGTTTAATTATGGTATGAGACTTAGACCATCAGTTAATCAGCATATTGACTTCCTTTTTTTATCATTTCCTACATTAGCAGGAAATTAAAAAAGAAATTTCGAGTTATTGATTCTAAGTAAAATTATATTATTAAATTATATTACTTTAAGGGATATTTTATGATAAAAGTAATGAGAAAATATTAAGTGGTTTTCTTACTTCGGTGCAATTAATTTTTTTTCATTTTTCAAAAAAATTACTAATTTAAATTAAATAGAAGTTACTAAGATAGCGTGTTCATTTAATTTGATTATCTTCTAATAAATTTCATTAAATTAACCATTAAACTTAACTAAACTCTGTGGCACAACAACCTATTGAGGAGCCAAGGCTTACATTGCTCATGTCCGTTTTCTTGAGTGAGGGCTCTGTGGAGAGAAGCATATGTCCTGGATAGGTGGTCAGCCTAACGCGAAACCACAGGCTTGGGTCTGAGTTTTATAGACCCATTGAAGGCCTTAAAGTCTGAATCAACCTTATCTAGCTCGAGGATAGAACCTCGGACTTGTGTGTAGGAAGCGCTAAACGTTACCACTACGTCTCCCCGCCTCTCAATTAACACCATTATCAGCTTGTAAATGTACTGAAGTAAAATTGTTGCAAATATAAAATCGCAAAATTTCAAGCAAGAGTAATTGTTAATTTTATTGTCATTTATTTCGATTATCTTTGTATTAAAATATTGCAAAATAAATAGTCCAGTATTATTTGAGATATATAATTTGATTAAAAAAAAACTACATAACTATACTAATACAAAAATGATTGCATAACTGCCTTTGAAAACATAACTGCCTTTGTCTCGACAAAATTTAATTAACTACATTTAAATACAAAATTTTGTTCATAGATATTATTGGTTATCTAATAATTATATTTCGCAATGTAGTACTTTTTTTAACCTTAAGGTTTATTTAAGTATCTAGTAATAACCTAAGGATGTAATGATTTTTTAAAATTCATAATAAAATAACGAATTTCATGTCAATAAGATAATACATAATTTAATGGCTTTCAAAGGAATTGTTCAATTATAGAAAAAGGCCAGTATTACTTATAAATAATGAACATAGCAGTAGATAAAAGCTTTTCATAAAAATGTCTAGTAAATCTTGTAAATTTTAACTTACTCATTTTTAATATTCATTTAAAATTTGTTAATTGTACATTATATTTGCTTTTGTAAGGCTGTTTTTTTACCGCTTAAGCTCATATATATTATTTAACAAAGATTACCTAGAATATATAAAACAATACCTTCAAATTTAATAGTAACAATAATAATCGCCCAGAAAAGTATTCAAAAATTAAATGAAATTTACAATTAAAATTATAGTTATTAATTAAAAATTTATAAACTAAGTAAAATTTTTAGTCTTTAAGTAATAACAATAACAAAAGTAGGTAATTACGATTAGATATTTTAAAATCTTTGAAATATCTTTATTATTTATTATGAAACAAAATTGCAAAACTTGAATTAAAAAAACTAGACATAATTAAATTAAATAATTAAGTATTAGTTTTTTAAATTAAATTAATTTTCAAATTTTGCTTTTTTTTCTGTATTTGATTCACTTATTATTCCTTAAAATGATATTGTGCCTTATAGTTTAGCATTCGATAACATTTTTTAACAATAATTCAGCTGGATAAAAAATTTATTTTGCTTAGCAAAAATTTTAATTTCTATTAGAAAATATACAGAATTTAAAAAATAATGCTGCTTAGTCTTATTTTAAAAAATATTTTGATATAATATAATAAAAACTATCTGTACCTTCAACATGTGATGTTTGGTTTTTTTTTTTTTTTTTTTTTTTTTTTTTTTTTTTTTTTTTTTTTTTTCATTTTCTTAATATTTCAACAATGAGCTATGTAAAATCAAGATATCTTTTACTTAAATGAAAATATAAAAATTTATTACAAAATGTAAGAAATAGAAATAAATTTAATATATTTAGTTACAAACCTTAAGCCAAAATTTATAAATTGCTTTTCATTTCTAAAATATGTCATAAAATATTCAATTTACGAAATTAAAAGAAAAGTGGGATTATACAAAGTTTATAATATAAATTGAACATTTTTCACAAAATAAGAACCACAGGAAAATCTGTTAATTATCATCGATAATCATAATTATGGACAGACAATCAATCAATTCCTTAAAACCAAAATGATGGTAGAGAGATAGCATTGAATATCGTTAGATAAAACTATGCATGATTTTTAACTTTAACCTCGACTGATATATATAACTTTTCGAATCAAACTTCTTCACTTTGATCAAAGAGTAATATATAAATTTATGGCCATTAATGACTTCATATCAAACTTTTAATGATACGTTAAAATTATATGTGATAATTACAGTGTTTCACCTTGATGATTAAATAAATTTTTCTCTAGAAGTAAATACACGAATACCAAGCTGCTTTTTATGCCATTTCAACTTTTGTCAACAATATTATTCATTTTTTATTCGCCTTCATTTATAAACTCTCTGAATATTTCTTTATAGACCATAAGGATGACTAATGCGGATTATAATATACGTACTTTGAATCCATATGTTAAATTACCATTAAACTTTCAGAGTGACAGACAAAGAGATAATTTCTTGGACTTAGCCACTATATACAAATGCATGTGAAATAGTTTATCTTTATAAAACACCATCAATTACTGTTTATATAACATTTAAAGCGTCTATAGGTTTTAAAGTATGATAGGATTTCTCATGCTTCTAAATGCTATCTATAAAATATAAAAAAATTTTGTATTAATTTCTTAGAGGAAAGCTGATTTCTATATTAACAATATAAATTTATAAACTATATGTATAACATTATATTTGTATAACTATATGTATAACACATATTTAAAGGCTTTTTTAAGATATATTTACAATTTTTAAATATATATTCTAATATGTACTTAAACATTTTTCAAATATAATTGTTGTTTAATAATTTATTTGTGCTTATTGTTAACTAAAATCCAATGAATCAGATTGTACTTTCATAAAATTTTAAAATTCTTACTTGTTTGATGATTTAAATAAATATTATTGAATTTGAATTTCCTCCTTAAAAATACTGTTTTAAAGCAGAAAAGTTATTTAACAAAACAAAAATGTGCAATGTTGTTTTTCCATTATATAAAATTGTTAGGAAAATTCACAATAGTTGAATGTTGTATGTGTATGTTTTAAATTATATATATATTTTAAAAGAATATATAAATTTGATAAATATTTAAAGCATACTGAATTTTAAATTGATTTTATTATTACTAATAAGCAATAAATAAACACAATAGATAAAAGATATGAGGTATATTTACCATTTTATAAAAACAATCTGGATAAAAAAATTATTAATCTTTATGTTAGAGAAACATAATTGAAATAAACTTCTCAAAGCATAATTTGACACTAATCAGATAAAATATATTATCATTTTATGTGTTTTTCCTAGGATAATTAAGGTATGATAAAATAATTGAATAAATAGAATATAAAATCGATTTTTATAGATTTTTATGCGTGCAAAAACAAAATGTGCAGTGGAAAATGAATCATGAATGAATGGGCAGCAGAACGCAAAAGGCGATTTTCATAAAATTTTGAAGTATATGCTTTACTTATTTGAAGTTATTTTGAAGTTTATGAAATCAGTAAGATTCGTCTTCTTATAGTTTTTTTATAAGCATGTTGCTGACCGTCTTATTTTTCTAAACTTTAAAATTATGGAACTAAAGATTCATGTCTCAATGTATGCTCTTACAAGGGTAATAATCTTCATTTTTCATAGAGCGATAGTAATATTTTTGAAATTATAGTTTAATACTGAGGAAACGGGAAATCAAATTCATCTGTTTCCCTAACAAATGAGGTATTTCAGTAGGCTTAAAGATTTTTACTAGAATAGAAAAGCAGTATAATTATGAATGTAAAATAATCTTAATTCAATTTCTCAGTTCTCATTCTGAAATGTATTAGTTCACGCAAATTTCGGAAGTAATTTGCGTGGTAAAGAAATTTTCATTTGTTCCGGTAGGCTTTTTTAAGTACATATATGAAATAACAGCAATTAATTAATATGAAAATAAAATTTGTAAATTATTTTAAATTATTTGATTTAAATAACATAATTTTATCAATTATAACCAAAGAGATTAAATTTTGTAAAATTCTTATCTAAATTAGGAAATCAAAATGATTTTTATATATAATTTAATTGCCATTCATAACTTTATTATACTGTACCAATTGTATTGTGTTGTTAACAATTTATTCAATTATAGTATGATAATTAAAAGTTACGAATTAAATTCTAATATTTAGCAACAACCGAATTAAGGTCTTTTTCCGACAAACGAAAATTTCAATGTTTTACTTTCTTATAAAGAAATTTTAAAATAGCCATGCGCCAAAATAATCATTTCAATTATCATTAGATTCTGACCAAAAGATCTTGTTGGTGATGATATTTACCCGTTACATTTTTGTTTTCTGTATATTTATCAATGATATACAGCATATTTTTAAACTTATGTCATTTCAATAAACAATCGCTCTATACTATATATCATTAGGTGAGTAACTTAACAATACGAATAAATGAAACGTTTGTACTTTTTAAAATTTAAAAATAAGCATATACATATATACCGAATTTTCTTTTGTATAATTCACAGCAGCGTATATATTGTCACTCATAGGTCTTTGAACATGAGAGCTAATTAGTCTAAGACCTTTAAATGAAAGTGAATTCTGGAAATTGTGAATCATTAAAAACATACAATGAAGAACAACTTCGTCATTTGATTATGTTTCAGAACAATGTGATTATTAGTGGTATTTAGAGACTTTGGTCAAATGAAATAGGAAAATGAAAAGATAATTTAAATTTTAACGAAAAATAATTTTTTAAAAATATATAATTTTTTTAAATAATTTATGTTTTGCTTTAAGATAATTTTATGTATACCTTTATCAAATCAAATAATTAAAATTTTTTGAAGAAAATCTTTGACTCAGTATGTATATTTATAGTATCACATTGAATAAAAAGTATAGTTTAAAAGAAAAGTTATTTAAAATTAAATACTATAATCCTTTAAATATGTATAATATTAAAAGAAAATAAATTATATTTTTACTGCTTCTACCATCCTTTAATATAATTAAAGATGTGTTTAAGTCCTTATTTTTAATTAAATAAATAATTAAATCCTTTTAATTGAAAACAGCGAGTGAGAGTGAAAATGAATATATTGATATTCTATATTTATGATTTCGATTGAGATATCTTAGGACTTTTAAAATATTTTTATAATTTATTCTTAAATGCAATTAAAAACATTAGAAAATTTCTCTGTCATTGTTTTTTTCAGAAATATTTCAACAATTATACATGAATAATTATGAAATGTCTCAGAAAAGTATTTGTTATCAACTTTTACGAATCAATAGCGAAATATTTATTAGCTATAATGATCTATTATTGTCAAGAAGATAAAAATTTAAGATTAATCATACAAATAAAAATATGCGTATTGACTACATATAGTAGACTGAAAACATGATTTCATGGACAGGTATTTATTATCTCTTGATAAGTTCCGATAATACTTTATGCCTCACATATAGTCATCTTATAATTTCAACTTAACTGTTTTATTTTTACAACTTAATTTAGGAAAATAAGCTAAGAATTTAATGAAAGATACTAAATTTCAAATTTTAGAAAATGTAATTTTTGATCATTTATTAAATTAAATAAACAAAAATATATGTTCAGAAAATTTCATATTACATCAGTAATTTATTTAAGCATTATATCATTCAATTCAATATAGTAAGCAAACAGTGGTAAGCATACAGTATATTTCTCAAATGAAATATTGAAACTAAAAAAATATGTTCTTCAAACAAAAAAAAAATCAATAAATTCAAATTCATATATGTACTGGTCAGCCCCGGACCCTGAAGTTAATGGGTTTGAAATAATCGCGTAACACCCAGAGTTTCTTAATTTTGAGTCCCGAGTCCACACCTGAGCTGGCGCCTTCCACTCTTTATCAACATCACACCAGCGGAAGAACTTTGGACGTCATAGATTAATTTTGATACTTTCCCAATTCATAAATAACCCAGTAACGGAGATTGTGGTCACCCTCTAAGTCGCTCCAAACTACAAGCAATTATTCACTTTGCTCATCTTATGGAAAGCAACGTGAAGCTATTAAATCACTCTCGGGTTCACAAAGGATTTAACAATATTCTAAATTTTAGATTCCTTTCTTTGAATTTATAAGCTAATGAATTAACAAAAATTGCATAAATTGTCATACTATATTGAATCATTTGCCTAATATAATAAAAAATTTAAAAAAGATATATAAATAAAAAAAATCCGTTTGTAATAAATTTTTATAGAATATTATAAAAAAATTTCAATACTTGTTTAAAATTAATCTATATTTTTAAACTGTAGATTTCTAATAGGTAAATAAAATTGTACTATGAAAATGAAATTTCCAGTACATTTTATTTATCCATGAACAAAATGTGGTATAAAGGAAATAATTTTAATAAATTAAGGTATATAAACTGTGTTTTAATATAAATATTTTTAATTTATATTAAATATTTGCCTAAATATAATAAACTTGTGTGTCTTTGCTCTGTAAACTTAAAGAATACATCAGATTTGCTAAATTTAAAAAATAAAGCCTTAACATATATTTTCATTGCAAATTGTTCCATAATAAAACAAATAAAACTCAAAATCAATAACACAATAAAACTAAGACTTCTTTATTACAGATTAGATGGAACATGGAATATTTTCGAAACATAAAAGAGCATTAGGGACGTATTCAAATATTGCTTTACCACTTGAGTCAGATTATTGACTTGAGTCATTTATTTAAGTGGGAATAATATCAAAGAATATAAAGAATTCCTTTATTTTCAAAAGAGATTAAAGGAAAAGAGTTTTAGAAAAACAAATATTTTAAATCAAAATATTTTATAGATATAAGAGCTGGTGTTGTACTCTCAAAGGCAATATTTATTTTAAACTAAATGTGAAAAGTCTGACTATAATTTAATATACCCTAAAAGTTACAAAGTAACTAAAATAATTTATTAGTAAATACAAAAAGTAACTAAAGGCGTATAACAAAAATAATATAATGAAAATAAAATTTAAAAAATGCATATAAAAAGACATTATTAGTAGAAACCAAACAGGCATATATGCTTTTATTTTTTCTGTAAGATATTAGAAGTTAAGTATTAAACATTTTAATTAAATTATTTAAGACATTAATAATTAAATATTAAACAAATGTTAGAATTTGTTTATACATTTTATACATAGTTTAAATATTTCTTTGAATAATACAAAAAACTATTTGAACATAATATGTAAAGATGGTCGAATGTATATTATTTCTAGTTTGTTTTAATAATTTATATAAAGTATAAATTGTTAGAGTCATTTTATTTGTGGTGAATTCAAGAAACAGGTTGATCCTCATATTTTGAAGGGTCAGTATAAATAAATATAATACATTAATGAATAAATTACAACATTTTTCACATAATATATCGGTAATATTTTATGATCATATATATTTGCATATTTTGTCAATAAATTAATTTTCAACTCGCCTCAATAATTTATTTTTCCATATTTCCTTATTTTTGTTTTCTTAATAAACAAAGGCGATGTTAAATATATCAAGTAGAATTCATGTTAAAAAGAGTAAATTTCCTTTCTCTTACAACTTCAAACTAAACATAAGATTGAAATCAACTCTTAAAATATATTACGGGAAATTTCCTTTTCATTGAAATCAAAATTTTTTACTCGATTTAATACTGAAAATGATTTATTAAATATCGTAAATGAACTAAATAAGTCAAATAATCATGGAGTACTGAAAATATAATTTGATTTTTTTTTAAACTTGGAAATGAAAATTCTTAATCATATTCCTCGAATAGAAATTCTTATATAGATGATTTTAAAATTAAAATATAACATTTTAAAATTAAAATTGTTAGATATGTTTGATTTAAATTATAAAGATATAAAAGATATAAAATTGTTATATTTGTTGTTAGATATGTTTGAGGGGGTAAAACAAACAAAAAAAGCATTCTTATGATGAACAACTTTTGAATATTCTCTCCTGAATTGATTAAACAAGACTTGTGATAGAGATATTGAATGTATGAATAAAATTGAATAATTCAATTGCTTTTGAGATTTTTTAAGCTCTTTTATTTCTATTTCGATTCATTTCCATTGAGCTTAATATTTCAGATCGAGTTTAATTAATCGTAATTTATTATATAAACAATCAAAAATTAAAATTACAAAATTTTAAAATTATAAATTTTATTTTCTAACTTGAATCATTAAGTATCTCACGTTACAAAACGTAAGTTTTATGCAAACTTAAAAAAGGGGGGAAAATCACCTTTTACTAAGTGTAGGAATTTGTGAATAAAATGCACTCCTGTTCGAAAACAGATATCGTGATAAAAATATTTTGTACAAAAGAAGCTTTCTATTTCTCCTGCAATAGCTGCTATTTTTCAAGTCACAGACAAATAAACGTGTTACAAATATGTTCCTTGATGATATAGTCATATACATTATTCAGTTGAAGAATGGAAAGAGAAAGCTTTAAGAGATGCTCTCTTCAGCATGTTATAGTATTTCAAATCACAAGCATAATGTTGAAAATATAAAGTTCAAAAATTCTTTACAGTAGAGATACATACATCTCATTGAAAAATAACAGTCGAAAAGAGATATTTTTCTTATTCATTCCAAAAGTAAATACTATATTAATTTTTAATTTCTTTTCCTTTTTACTATTTTACAAAGAAGTTAATAAGATAGCAAAAACAATAACAAAAGAATAATTTGTTTGTTTCTTTTTTTTTCTAACTGTAGCCACTGGGTGATTAATCCTCAGCCACAACAAAGCCGAAAACTGATACTCATTTAGAGTTACCCGGTGGGTACCTGTGAACCAAGACACTGAGGTGAGTGGCATTACCCACGTCACAAGACGACAAACCCATTTGAAGGGTGGGCCACATTCGTCCTCAGTTTCATCATCATCTCATGAGAAAGGACAAAGAAATGCAGTGAGAGAGAAAGGAAGGAAACGTCCATGCCCAAGCCAGGATTCGAACCCGGGACCAACAACGTAGGAGACAAGAACGCTAACCGCTCAAACCATTGGCCGGCAATTCGTTTGTCTCTAGAAAATCTTATTTCCTTCTAGAAGTTTTTGAATTTCCATTTTAAAATAAATGAATTCATGTTTTTTGCAATATAACATGTGGTTTGCTTTATAAATCCAACATGTCTACTACAAATTCAATACGAATTTCACTTCTTTAAAATCCCTATTAATTAAATAATTTACCAAATAATAATATTAAATATAAAAAAACCCTATACTTAAATATTATTATATCTCTATAAATTAAGACATTCCTTCACAACATACTAAAAGTATGAACTTTTCAATTTTTTTAAAAAGTAATTGAAGCCATAAGATTTTTATTATTTTATAATCATTATCGCTGAGATTTTTTTTCTTTTTTTTTTCATTTTAATATGAGACATTTAAATTCTTCTAGCATTGACTTTTAAGTACTGTAAGATGGATAAAAACGTTCTGTAAGAATGCTTGTGATAAATGATACAACATTTATGACATACATTCTTATTGAAAGTCTTTGATGTATGATTATCCTTATCTTATTATGAAAGTATATGATTTATGGTGGTAATGAGTATCCTCTGTTATACTTATATTTTAACAAATAATAAATGTACAGTCTTTCATTTTTATCAATCTAAGTTATTTTTCTTTGATTTACGTGAAAGGTATGCCTTTCAATTTTAAATACAGAAAGCATTTTACATCTTTTTTACTGATATAAAATTATACAATAATGGACATTAATTTGCTTACCATCCATATTTTATGGAGAAATATTACATTACCATGAGTATTTTATAAAAAGTTATTTTTAAAATAGCATCATACATAAAAAAAGAAGAATTATAATAAAAATTATGAATTTTTCTTACTTGTCTAAAATTTTTAATTCTATAGACAATTACATTTTTAAATGTATGAATAAAAGAAACTTTGAATGTATTGTTTAAGTATGGTAATATGCTAAGTAAACATTCTCATAACTTTATCACTTATAGAACCTTCAATCTGGTTGTAAAGGTTACTGTCAATTAATTACAATTTACCAAAAAAAAACATGAAATGTTAGCCTTTTCCAAATTTGCAAATTAAAATAATACAATTTATTAGATAAAAACAAACAATAGACTCTATATTGAAATATTTTGAAATATATTGAAATATTTTTAATGAAAAGAACCAAACAAATTTATTATCTAGAGTTAATTTACTGAAGTTAAGAGTTGGCTTTAAAATTTTATCTGATAATATATTTAATAAGTCATAAATAATAAAATAATAAAAATAGTGTTATATTCTTATTTGTTTTTATGTGACCTGAACGTGTGTGATTCAATTGCAATATTTGAATTTCAAAAAAAGTACAAAACTATAATACAATTCAGTTCCAAATGTAAATCAAATTTGTATAACTAAAAGCAACTAATTTTTATCATGAAATAAATTTACATTATTTATAGCATATTATTTACTAAGTTATGTAACTTAATACAATTTATTAAGTAATTTAACAATCGGCTTCCAATAAGAAATAAACTAATAAGTTCTTTCCCAATAGCATGTTTTAATTATTTTAATATGTTGTAAGAAAATTTCATTAATATAATGAATTTTTGATAGAACGCAAAATATTTTTAATAAAAATTACAGATAATTTTAAAAATTGAAAGTAACAAGTTTCGATTAAGAAATCATTAATTATTTACTCATTCATAAATTTTGATAAACTACAAAGTAATTTATTTGTAATAATTAAAATAATTTTAATAAACCCAAAATAGTTTTTGATAAGATGTACAAATAATTTTCACCAATAAAAAAATATAAATGACTAAACTCCATTAAGAAAATATTTTATATTATATTATAATTTACATTTTGGTTGTAAAAAGTAAATCTAATAATTTTTTTGGTTAAAAAAATTATTTCATAGTAAAAAATAATTGCTTAATGAAAATTAGTATTCTTTACTTATAATTCTATTATTATCAAAAACTATTTGTGTTAGTAAATATTAGATTAGTGATTATTTAAACGTATAAATAGGCAAAGAATTATGAACTTTCAGGATAAAATTAATAATTTTGCCATGTCAATTAGTTAAATCTTTTAACTGATAAATGTTAACAGATCTTCAAATATTAGGAATGCTTTTAAAAATGAAAAATTAATATTTTTACAAGTTTGAGTCAAACTTACAAAAAATATTATACAACTTTGAATGATTACTTTCTTTGAAAGAAAAATTAATCTTTCGACAGATTTTTTTTTTTTTTTTTTAAACTTTAGAAGTTTAGATCAGCGTGTCACGCAACTCTTCTAGATAATGAAAGCGTATTGTTCAAAAGATTGATGCTTCTTTGAAATAAGTTATCTGAATGTAAAAAACGAAAGGAAAATTTAATAGAGGGAGTTTTTGAATATTACAAATTATTTTCCATGTTAAAAATTACTTTTTAATTTCCTTCTATTTTCCCAAGTTTGATACGAAATTTGGAAAAACATAACATAATTGGAGATAATTGCCTTCTAATAAAAAACCTAATAATTTCAGCAAAAGTAATCACCTCTTATTAATTCATGGTTTAGTGAGATGAATATTATTAATTATTTTCATTCTTTTGAGGACATGAGGTACTTTTAACCTATTTCAAAAAAACTAGATGATTAACTATCTACTGTTTTTTAAATCATTAAGATTGCTAATAACCATTTCATAATTTTTTTAATCTATTTTTAACATAATATAATTGATTCATTCACTTTATTATAATATATTTACAATAAGATTTCAAAGTGTTAATATAATAGATGACACTTTACAATTGCAGCATAATAAGATTGATGTGAAAAAAATTCAGATTTATTTTGGAGTATACTTCAAAAAGTAAAGTTCTTCAAGCCAAAAATAATATTTTTGCAGAAAAGAGATTTAAATTACCTATAAAACATATATCTAAATTCCTTTTTCATTAAGGTTATTTTAAAGCAATACAAAAAAATAGGTAAGCATCAACAGAAAATTAAACCTATTATTTCAAACCTTTACAGACAAACGACAAAATGTCCTCCATAGAAAGTAATAAATTACCTTTCCTGAAATTTTGTAAATAGGAATCATTTTTTGAATATTAAAAAAAGAACAACATTTTAGTTAAACAATTTTATTGCTTCGAAAAATTTTAAGTAATCGTATCAACCAATATTACGTACTTGAGACTTAAATGTATAAAAAATACATAGCTTCTGAAAGCTTTAATTCATTCAAAAAAAATTGTTTATGTTTCACATTTTGTGGAATATTTTTTTAACAATAAAATAATTTTATACTCACATCAATAAAAAAAAGTTATCAAAACATTTTTGATTCTTGAATAGTTGTTTATAATTGAAACAGTTTATGTTAGGTTGGGGAAAAAGAAATCCATTATTTTTACGTGAACTTTATGTAACTTCTTTTGGATTCGCTTTGTAAAAAGGTTTAAAACAGCTTTCATGTAGATTTTTAGGTCTGGCGCGTTACGACTGCTGACAAGCGGTTAACTTCGATCATTTTTGATATTTTACAGGCATTTTCGACGATGCTGTATCCATATGCGAGGTGCATCTCTAACATCAAAAATACCCGAACGGAATCGACGAAACAAAAATTGTACGTAACTGGTTGTTACAGTCTTATATAGGACAATAAACACCTTTCACAATTTTAGCCACCCGGCTATCTTTTTCGCCGTTACAAGAGAAAAACGAAAATGTATCGAATTTTCTGTTTGTTGTCTTCCATTTTTGAAACCTTGAACTCGTAACTGAATTAATCAAACAAAAAAACCGCAAGAGGATATTTTAGTGTCAAATGTCACCTTTCCAACGAGCATAAATCTGAAATTGTTTGATAGATACCTCACGAGATATCGATCACTACAGACGTCTACCAAAAAAATAATGGATTACTTTTTCCCCAAACTTATATAAATTTCAGTAACTGAAAACAATCAGAAATTATTAAAAAGTCTTACACATAGCATATAATGTATATTAGAATTAACTGTAATCATATTATTTGATCCTAAAAACGGCATATTTTTCATATATTTTTGAGTTTAAATTTCCTTTTAAATTTTCTATAAACTAATCTCTCTGAAAAAAAGCACATGTGTGTGTTTACTACATTTTCTTTTTTTATAATTTAAATTTATCAAGATATGTTAAATATATTTCATAATTTAAATATGTAGGTTTTATTTAGTTTCTGAAAATAAAGAAAGCTTAGGTAAAATATATTAAAAGAGTTATGTGAAATTCTGTCAATTTTTATTCATTATATTTTTGCTAATTAGCATAAAAAATCCTGGTTTAATAAAAATTTAAACATAAATTTCAGAGATCAAACGTAAATATTACTAAGCATTTTATTACACTTCTGAAAGCATTTATATATTTACAATTTATTGAAAAGTTTTCATTTTTCAGTTTATTAAATACTTATTCTGGAAATTAAATTTGCTTAGTGCACTATAAAAATTACCACTGTCCTCATATCAGTTATTGTAATAAACAATATTTAGATCATTTATTGTATTAATTTATTGTTATTTACTATTTCTATACGAAATAATTTTTGAAGAATTCCATAAATACTTACTTTTACATCCTATATAAAAATTCTAGCTTCAATTAATAATTCTCAAAAATAAACAAAGCGATTACGCAAAAATTAATATCTTTGCAGATAAATTTGCTTAAGTTTCAAATTTCAAATACATATTCTTATTCAAATTTATAAAAGAGAATATAACTTAGAGTAAATAATGAACTCAAGCTATTAGCATATGTTTGATTATAAATTACAAAACTTCTTTTCACAGGGTTATATTTTAAGACTGCTGAACCAAAAGAACTTGAAAGAAATATGAGACGGATATTGCGATAAAATATTTCTCAGAGACTCAGTAAACTCTATATATATTTCTTATGTGTATTTCTGGTAGCTAAATAAATTAACTGCTTACATCTACAAAGAAATCATTGTTTACTTTTCTTAGTCGATGACAGCTTTGATGGATGACAAATTTCTTTTAAAAAAGAATGAAAACTTAATACTAATGTATTTCAAACTTTCGTTTATTTGAATTCAAATTCTTTTGTGTTAAAAAATAGCGCACAATATCACATTCAAATATTTTCTAGACCTTGAAAGTGGAAAATGCAATATTCTTTTCTTACTATTTTCACATTGCAAACTAAAAGCGAATGTTACGAAAGAAATAAAAGCTGCATTGCCTCACTGTTTTCATTCATGAAAGGCATTTGTAATGTCAAAGTGAATTTTTTCATTTCCATGCTATAAATGTATCCAGTATAAAATAGCATTTGGTAAGTACAGTTTAAAAAAATGTTTTAAATAAAAAAAGCGTTTCTCAAAGCAAATATTCCTTAAATTGGAATCCAAAATTTATTTTTATAGTTAAGAAACACATAATTTCCCAAAATAACTAATAAGAGCATTTATGAAATAATCCTAATAAAAGTATTTTTATAAAATAATAAAATTTTACAAACTTAGTTATCAGTTTTATAAATTCCTAAATCACTTAAGATATCATTCAATATATCTTACAAATAATACTAAATACGCATCTCACGAAAAACATTCACTTTGCATATTATTACAGGTATTTAAATTATTAAAATAAACATATATAAATTATTATTTTTCTTATTAAATGTACATTCTTGTATTTATTTAAAATTAATTTTTATAAACACTGAAAGAAACTTATAAAGGAAGATTAATTAATTAAATAATTCAAACAATTAAATAATAATTTTAAAAATTTAATTTTTTATTTGTTATCTTGCTTTAATAATTGTATCATTAGTAAAAAATTATTGTATCCAATCTTAACATATATATTTAAATTAATAAGAAAAATACAATATAAATTCAATAAAGAGATGTCAATTAAGAATAAAAATCTGTGCAATTTTGGTTAACACTCACTAGCAATTCCATTCACATTTAAAATCCCATATATATTTAATAGTTAACTAATAATATATTTATAATCTATAAACAATTAATATTTAAAATCCAGGAATAAAAATTTAACAAATTATTTCCTTGAAAATATTTATTACGGATCCAACAATGTAGATTAAATTAAATAGTATCAATAGAAAAGCTATCTTATGATATATATATTAAATTTATTATACTATTAAATGTTTCTATTTTTAAAAAAATTCGTTTTTCACGTAATAATGTTTTCAGAGTGAATCTATTAAGCTAAAAAATTTTCTTTAAATGCCTTATTTTAATTAATTTATCTAACCAAAAGGATAATAAAATTATAATGAACATGAATTTATATGAAACATTGCATGATAAAGAAATTTTCAAACTTAATTCCATGTACTAAAAACTTAAAAAATTGAAATATGTTTTTATTCATTTTTATTGGGGTTTTTTTTGCATATTATTCAGTAAAAAAACAACTTAGTGTATTTCAAATGTATTCAATGAATATTGAATATCTATTCAATATTCTCACTTATCAAAAAAATAAGAAAAATTAAGAATGGATTTAAAAATTAATATTTATTTCATAATATTAATTAACCCTTTGGGTACATTTGACAAGTGATTCTTACTTCAATACAATACAGTCTTCAAATAATTCAGTACTCAAAGGGTTAAAGAAATCAATTCTATTCATCTGAAATTGACTTAAAGATAACTGTCCTGATTTACTTAATTAAAGGAAAAAATTAATTTTTTTCAATTTATATCTCTTTAGCTGCTTTGTGAGTATAATTGAAAAAAATTCATAAAATAACTGCAATATATTTATTAAAAATTTTATATTCTTATTTTTAAATATTTTTAAAAAAGTATATAATTTAATATAACAAAATATTTTCTCTCTTTTTCAAATATTTTTTCCAGAAATTAGCTTAAATTCATTATTTTTGACTATTAACGAGATACTTCACTCAGAAATATAATAGTCATAATAAAAAATAATAATCATTTCAGTACATGTGAAAAATAAGATAAATAAGAATATACCTAACAAATAAGAAGCAAGTTGCCGTGAATATTTTATTCGAGTAAATGTACTCTCACCAATTTATAGCAATTTTGGTTAAGGCTTAAATACATTTCACCTAGGAATTTTTTGCAGATTATTTTAAATTTGTCGAATTGTATTTATTAAAGATAAAACTATTGAATTTTCGTTTGTAAGAATTTGTATTCTTTAAAATACTATTACAATTATCATTGATAATAGCTTTTCATAAACTAAATTTTTCTCGATACTGTAGTTTCCATTGATTACTTCTTGTTTTTATTGATATGATGAAAAACTAAGTTACTTCAATAATCAAAGAAACATTCACGCACAAACAATAGTTATCTGTCAAATTTCTTCATTCAACGCACAACATCAAACATTAGTAAGTGTTTTAAATCCCAGTTGTGCTATTGATGCAATGAACTAATTTCAGTTTAATCAAAACATAAACCATTTAAATAATATTCTTTATAAATATTTGTCAATTTTAGTTTTGCTTTTTATTTAATGACTGGAATTTATGATGGTAGTGCGATAAACATAAACATTTCTATTCTGAATAATGCAAATTCCGAAATTTAATAAAACAAAAATACTTTTTAAAAGTAATTCAATTTTAAAAATAATCAAATGATTTTGTAACTCATAATAGTTTATTTTAGAAATTCCAAATAAATGAAATTTCAATAACTTAAAGGTTTTAGGTATTAATAAATAATTTCAGTAAAATTAATAAAGTAAATTAATATTTATTATAAAAAAAGCATTTTCACTTCCAAAGACGATTTCATATTTTTCTACCACACATAAAACCATTTTTAAATAATTTTTTTTTTAATTTCTGCAGATCAAAACTTTTTTTTACAATAAATTATTCTCACACTAAGAAAAGAACTTGCTTTGTTTTAAAAAAGTATTTTTTGAACATTTTTATTAAAGGTTTTGTTTAACAAAATGAATATTTTAAAATTAAAAACCGAAAGTTGTTGTTATATTAACGAAGCATAGATACATGTGGTAATTAGCCTGGTAAAGCTCATTCCGAGCAAAGTACAAAGAGGTCTGATGTCGAAAAACGTATAACACGTGATAATTAAATGACTTATTTAAAATAATTTATACCTTTCAGTTAAAGAATTTTATAAAATTGTGCATTCTTACTTTTTTAACAAAAATTTAAATATTTACACTTTTACTTCCATAATATTTTCATGACTTTCCTTTATTAAATTTTTTCATTAAATTTTACATAATGTCATTAATTTTTATATAATTGACTTTAGCTCGTTTAAATATAATTTTTATAAAATGTAATTACTTTAAATTTATTTAACACTTTATTTCTTTCAATTTAGTTTAAATAATGGTTAATGTCTTTTAATATCTTTAATTTATACTCAGTGAAATATTTTAAATTAATTACTTTCTTTAATCCATTATACTTTTTTATTCGTTTCCAACATTTAAGCTAAATCATCCAATATTTATTTAATTAATTATTTTTGCAACTAATATTATAATCCTTAACTACTATTGAAAATGTTTTTTTTTTTTTATGAAACAGTAAGATTAATAAGCATAATTTCATTTTTCTGCTTTCGAAATTTTTTATATTTTAAAAAAAAATGTGGGTAATTGTTAAATGATATTTAAATAATATTATATTTAACATTTATTAGTTAAATAATATTTTATAAAACAAAACTAAATACATCATCATAATACTTTATTTAATTTTTTCCTTTATTTAAAATTATTATCAAACAATTTTACTGTATTTTTCTTTTTTGGCATTTTAAGTTATAAAACAATTTTAGTATATATATATACATAATTTTTTGTTGGGTAAGTATAAACTAATATTTTCCTTTCTTCAAAACAACTTTAATAATTATTGTCTTAATTTTGTTATCATAATAATCAAAACAAGATTAAGAAAATAATTCATTTAGATTAACAGCCAATGAACTAAATATACTTGAAAACTTGATCGTATTTATAATTCATTTAACTTTACCAATGCATCACGAAGTTAATAGTATGAGCACATAATGCAATCAAAAATAAATCAAATTATTTCGTTAAAAATATCATTTTTAATTGTGTTTCTTAAAATATAACTTAAAGGAGTTAATATGATTTAAGATCATCTTACATAAAAAAAAATATTCTTTTCATAAAATATCTAGTAAACCCGTTCAAATTGGCTTAAGCTAGGTGGCATTAATTGTATTTCTTAAAATAATGTAATTTGATTTATTTCTGGAAAACTGCTTCCGTGTAAGGACACGCTCGCGTTAATGTATGAAATTCACCATTACAATTAATATCGTACTGTCACAGCCCTTAATTGCAATAAGAAATTCAATTAAGTTGATTGATCCAAAATTGTTCTCATACATTTGAGTTTCTTGTATTATTTATTTTTGTGTTAAATTTCTTGTGTTATCGGAACTCGTAAGTCAGATTAGTTACCACATACTTTGAGAATATCTCCAAGCGATTTATATGGAGCAGTAAGTTTTCATTGGTTCATTGATACGACGTCATGTAAAACGTCATATCTTTGCCAGGAAGATTAGGAAAAATTAATTTTGCAGAAAATTTTATCAAGAATATAAAAATCTTATACTTTTTAGTAATTATTTTTTTCAATCCAACCGCTAATGATTTGATAGTTCGTGAATCTTGTGATAGCATGAATGTATATGGTTATTATTATTAATTAATATTTATTGAAAATTAATAAAAAGCAAAAAATATTTTTCCTTTTGTTTTCTTTTCATTTAAATAAAATTATTTTTCACTCAAAAGACACCACTACTGACTTAAAAAAATTGCAATAAAAAAGGAATAAGTTTTTTTTAACGATTTACTATGAAAAACATCCTTTCATTTTATCAATAAAATATGATGAAGGAATGAAATTTACAGTAATTTCCTTTATATAATGAAAATCATTTTTACTTAAAAAAGTTGTGTTTTATTACAATTATTTTCATAAAGATTA
>JAPDSC010110246.1:1378725-1395764 GCA_026290005.1 Latrodectus geometricus | reverse complement strand
GCTGTGTGTGTGTGTGTGTGTGTGTGTGTGTGTGTGTGTGTGTGTGTGTGTTTAATTTAATTATAAGCAGATGAGCAATATGTATTTTTAATAATAAAATCCCTTCTTTACTTCCCAAAGCTTCTATTAAATACGATATATTTTTTACTACATTATTTAAATTCAAATTAAATAATTTTTCTTTAAAAAATATTTCACTTTAATAGAGTATAATAATAAAATATATCTTCCGAAAATGTGATTAATAAAATTCCATAAACTGGTGTAATAAGATGTCACGATAACATTTCTTTCAGAATGTAAAACAATATATTTTACATAAATAAACCGAGGTTACTTAGGAGAGATTATGATTTTAATGAGAGAGAGAGAAACTTTTTCGTATTTCATAAAACAAATTTACTTCTGCTTTGGTCAGAAATAATTGCTTGATAGCTGAGTTGTTGCCATTTATCTGGAAGGAATATTTAATGCCGTCAAAATATTGAGATCCCGACCTGGAGCTCTTGGAAAAGTAACGGTTGCACAAGACAACTACAATATATAATGAGCTTCTGAAGATTACTTTCTGTTCTAAAGAAAACAAAATTAATGATTTTTAGCTTTATTTTCTTTCATATATGATACCAGTTTTTAAGTCACTTATTGTTCCTTTATTATTAATTATGCGTTAAATCATTTTAAGTATTCTTGATTCTTTCTTTCCATGAAAACATTATTAATTTTAAAAGATTCGTCAACACGCAATGAAAGATTCTTAAAGCTACTTTACATAGAACTTTATTTTTGGAAAAAAATTTTATATTTTATTATTTTTTACAAAATAAAAGTAATTTCCTCCATAATAATAAATATAAGTTTAAATATTTTTATTTATTTCTGGTATTTTAACATTCAATTATATAAAAATTTATTATGTTACAAAACTATATAATATCATCATGAATGAGAATGTTAATGAGATTAATATAGTAATATGATTCCTATCATGATACTGTTTAAGTTCAAATAAAATTAGCTACCAGTGTTTTTTCCAAAATATCTAATGATAATGAAATTAAAAGAATGAAATAATATTAAAAAATAAAATCTAATAATTAAATATAAAAAACACTATTTTATTCCAGAGTTTATACCACAGAAATGATAACGTAATAAGAATTCTTATATATATTTAAATATTTCATTGTCATACGAATATTCTATTTATTATATATTTTAATTCGTATTTGTTAGACAAACTTTTTTATATTTAAAACTAGTTAACATAATGATAGTTTTAAATTAAATATTAATAAATTTTTATTATTTATATTTTTAGAATTACATCTTATTATACTGATTTTACAAAAATTGATTTTTTATTCCATCAGGATTTTATTATTATTTAATACTCAAGAATAATTTACTTTGAATGTTTCAAGCTCAATGCTTGGATATTCAGACTTTTGAAAAAAATAAGTATTTTAGAAATGAATAAAATAAATAGTCTCTTATTATTTGTAACTACCATAAGATAATTTTATTATCATTATTTATTCATACATATTATTGTTTTAATGGATTATTTTGAGTTACTAAATAAGTTTATTTCAATTATTATGGAAGCATCAATTGTTAGAAATAAATATAAATGACAATTTCATAACAAATGAAATTAAAACACGATATTCTCTTAATATCATAGGTTTTACAGATTGAATTATGTTATATAATTAAATTATTATTCTACGGAGAAATTCTAGCGTTTGAAATGTCAAAGTATTGAACAGTATAGGGATTAAGGAAACGCATTTATAAACCTTTGAATTCAATTCAGATAGAAAATTAAATTACTGGTTATTATCTTTAAAGTCGTAATCAGGCTGCTTGCATGACACCCTCGTCTTCATGTATTTATCTTTCCTCCGTTCAACTTTCCTCGTTATTTTGAGTCAGTTCTCTGTGGGCAGATTAAAGTCGTTATCGGGAACTGCTTTCGGCGGTAAAACATGAGATTGAAGTTCCAACTTTTAGGTGGAAAAGAATATTTTTCTTTCCTCTCTCCAGCTTTCTTCCAAGATCCCGTGGTCGGATATTGCCTTTGAAAATAATAGGATCTTACTGACTCAATCTCTAAAGCCTTAAGATTATCGCAAGAAATGCCACATTCTCTAGAGAAGATTAAGTGTTTATTTTTTTATGGTTTCCTAACTTATAGGAGACTCTAATGTTGTTTTTAGAAATAAAGTTTTCATTTAAATAATCTTGTGTGCAGATGCATTATTAATTAGATACATTATTAATTTGTAATTAATTTGGGATAGTTTGTCCATATATTTCTTATTAATTACGACACAGTATAACATTTTTACTGTAATTTTTCATTAATATTGACTTTATAAATACACAATTTTTTATTCAAAATAAAGATTTATATTAAATAAGAAATTTGGTTGATATTATGCTTCCTTTAAATGTTATTTAAATTTTGTTTTCAAAATCCATCATGTTTTTCGCTTAAAATAGTTAGAGCGAAAGTTGGATGTTTTCATTTTCTAAAAAATTACATCATATTTTTAATAGAAAATTAAACATTTTAAAATAATAAAGTTACTCTCTTATTTAAAATGCTAAAATATTTTAATAAAAACTAATGTAAAAGAAATATGTTTTTAGATTATGATTATTTGAAACCATTTACAACTGAAACGACTCATGAAATTTGAATTTAATAATAACTTCATACAATCATTATATTATCAATTATTTTTCATCTTGATGGTAAGAAACCCATTACAAGAAATTAGTAAAAGAATATATGAAATTTTAGAAAATTGCTGAAAACTATTATATAAAGAACTATTCTTACGAAATATGGAGATTATTGTGCTGCAATTGTAAATTTTATAAATTGAATAAAATTTAAATCAACTAAATGATTAACAAATGTTTCAACATAATTTGGATAAATTTTCCAATATTTTTCCTGTATTGTTTTATAACAAATTTACTTATAACTCTGCATCTGTCTTCTTTTAGTGAAAATCAAAATAAATATATATATTATATGAGAATTTCAGAAACAATAAATTTCGTAAGATTGAAAATTTTCGCCAGAAAATTCTAATAAAAATAAAAAATTGACAAATATATAACTAGAAGTTATCAACACAGTATTTATGTGTATCAATTATATTAAAAGCTTATACTTGAAAAAAATATTAATAGCCATGAAATTAAAATGCTGTATTAAATATAAATTCAGTACAGGCTGATAACAAATTCCTACCATTACATCTCTGAAGAAATTATTTAAATTAATATTAGTATAAGTTATTGCTTAAAAAAAGTTTAAAAACTAAGCATAATGTATGTAATAAGATAATTTTAGAATTGTTACATGATTTATTTATTTTAGATAAATTATTTCTATTCCAATAATTTTTTTAACTAAACAAATGAAAAAAAACTTTTCAATTAATATTTTTCTCGTAGCTAATAATAAATACAGAAATTTATGTTAAATTATGCTATGTAAAATAATCTTGGTAGAAGAAATTTTGAGTATCTAAAATTCTCAAATTATTGTCTTTCTATGAAACAGTTTTGTGTGACTCATTGTATAACTTGTTTTTATAATATAATATCACTCAAATTTTCTTGAAAACACATTGTTAAAAGCTTTTCTATATAAAAAAGTATATTTAAATTAATTTGACTGTTTATTTTAATATAATTTCAACTCATCTATGAAACAAATTATTTAGTACTAAAAACAGTATCTTTAAAATATATTTTATACATACTTTTAATACAATAAGTTGTAAAATTAATGGGATTCATATATATTTATAACAAATAATAAGTTATTAAACATGGTTTTCTTAAATTTTCTTTCTGGTATTTTCAAATGCTATTTATTTTTTAAATATAAATTTTATAAATTAAAGCTTAAACATAACATTAAAAGATTACAAAACTGGTACAAAAATGTCTGCATAATCTTAAGCACTATGATTTTAAGCGACATAAATGCTTCAAAGATGAAAAACAAAAATATTTCTTGCCTGACTTTTAAAATAAATTTTTGCTAAAATTTTCACAAAAGTGGTATTAAAGTGCATTTGAACTTTCTTTTAATAGTTGAATAACTTAATGCAAAAAACTGAGAATTCAAACACTAAAAAACTTAATTTATCAGATAAAAAAAAACAGAAAATTCGTCTTCGTACGCATAATTAACTAGAAAATGCTTTTTCTTTTAGTCGTTGCACAAAGTGCGCAATTATGTTAAAGAGCAAAAAAAAATTTATTTAAGTATCTATGTAAAAAATGTACGTTTTTTCTGATGAATTTATAACAATTATCCTAATTTCATCATAAGTCTGAGATCATTATAAAGTTCCTGGATGAAATTTTTTTATGAAACCTTAAACCAATATAGCATTTCACAAAAAAAAAACATATTTACTATCTTTCTTTTATTTCACTCAAAATGATTTTATTTTCATTGAATTTTCTAGAAAAATTTAACTTTGTATGAGTACTAAAAATAATTATTTTACCCTGAATCATTCATCAGGAAAATTATTTACATGTACTGATAATATACAAAATAATTACAGAAACTTGTTTTATCATGATGTACACAAACAAACTGCTCAAATGAAAAGTTTATCATCCCTTTAGAATGATAAAAAAAAACTTACTTCTAAGCATATGTTTTGATAATTTAATGTTAAAAATCATAAAATTAATATTTTGAAGCATCTTTTCAGTTTGAATTAATTCGTATACTTTAGTATTAAGTTACAATTATGAAAATGATTAAATAACTTAATTTCGATACGTTTTATTTCAAATGGATTGGATTGAAAATTTACACATTATTTAAACATGTTATTAAGTCAAGTTTCATCCTTTAAAGATCAATGAATTATTTGCATCATTTTCAGCAATTGAAAAAACAAAACAACTAACTATTTATCAAAAAGAGAGTTTAGCATTGATCATTAATAAAGAAAATTGTTTCAGAAAAATAATCATTCAAATATTCACAAAATAAAAAAAAAATTATTAACAAGATAATAGATGAAATGAGAAACATTAAAAAAAATAAAATACATGGCAGAAGAATTATTTATCACTGAAACAGCAAGAATTTCATAAAATATAGCAACTTTTTTGTAAAATAATGCAAACACTAACATTTGAGGAAAAAAAGCAAGCTAAGTTACACTCTTTACCATTAAATGTTTTTTTATTTCTAAATCAAAATTAGAATTAAAGATTTATGTTAACCATTTAATTTTTTAATTATTTTTAAATAAAAATGAGAATAATGAGAATAAATACAAAATATTTCCACTTTAAATGGAAAAAATAGGGATGAAAGAAACTAATCACAAAATTTTACTTATATCATATTTTGTATAATATAAAATTAAGAGTCCACTATTGTAATATTTATATTGAAATTATAAGGTGAACTTTAGCAAATTGTAAGCTATATGTGATTTTCCTACAAAATATTTTTCTTATATGAAGTATTTTCATTGCAACTTTCGAAAATAACAAAATATTTCTTGACAAGTTTTTTTAGAAATATCCAAAAAAGTTTAATTAATGCAGATACAAAGAGCTATTGGTAAATAAAATAAATATTCACAGAACTGAATCAATATTAAATATTTTCAATTAAAATATTCACCACTTTACATAGGATACTTTAAATAATATTGTGATGTAAGTATTTTGGAAAAGGTCATATTTTTTGGATTACTTTCCTTGCAAGAAACATGCATACGAGATATCAGAAATGACAGTAAATTTAATCTCTGTATCCATATCAACTTCAAAGTTGATATGGATTTCAGGGCCACATTTCATTTTTAAAAAATGAATAAAATGTAATGCCAGATTAAGAAAGTAATTCTTTAAAAACCGCTACAAACTTTGGACTTAAAAAGAAATCGTTTCTTTGATTAATCACAACGACTGAAATCAAATTTCATATTAATTTTCTATTAAACTGACAGAGTTCAAATAAAGTCCCCTTATAGCTACCACAAGTACAAAATTCTGAAATGAAATTTCAAGAAGCTAGTTTTATAAACTCAAGTAACTATGCCAAACTAAGAATGAATATATTAGAACATATTGCGGTAGTAAGAACGTTTCAATCTTTTCTGATTCTAAAAGATGGAAAATCGTCCTTTATTTTTTATTGTACTTTTTAATAGTAAGCATCTATTTAACTCTAAGAGCTGAAAAATTCTTAGTTAAATTGAAATAATTCTCGATTTTTATTCCTATTTATCTGAATAGTATTAATAACATTTCAAAATTTTTAAAATTAACTTTTACTATACATGTCATTTTTCAGAGTATTCTCCAAATAAATAAAATTGCCCATTTTAAGCAGTATTCGAGAAGGTGAAGATCGAGATTGAAAATCATTTCAAAAAATATATTATTTGTTCAGTATAAAGGTTTTTGTTCGTTAACTTTCAAAAGAAATCATTTAAGAAAAAATAAATTTTTATTTAGAAAGATCTGACATTGATTCAGATCAAAAAGAGATTTTATCTCAAAAATAGCTTCAAAAGATATTCTTGGTACAAAAATATTTTTCAACATATGTCTTTATAAATATCAACTCCTTATTTACCGCACTGAAAGTTATAAGAAATTTTCTTTACATAACAAATAAATAATAAAGCATAATGACAGGTATTGGTTTTGCGTTATAACTAAAGTTCTATATTATTTGCATAAATAAAAGTATTCAAAAATAGTTATGTTCAAATTCTATTATTTTATTTTAACTCATTTTTATATTTCCCTAATTAACAAACACATCTGATTAACCCTTAAAATTATAAGAAAACGATTCATCAATTCATCATCGTCAAAAATTATTCATCACTCAAAATCAAATAAAAATAAATTATGTATTATTCCTAATGTACATAACATTAGAAAGTTTAAGATAGTAATGGAAGTAATTAATTCTCACATTAAAAAAGTATAAAATTAATAAACTTCTTCTTATTTCTAAATTATATAATACAATTTAAATGCTAATTCAAAGTTGCATAACAGGATTGAAATTTGTTGTTAGCTTGTGTCTTTTTAAATTGATTTTAACCCACTGTTAATTATATAATGGAATTTAAAGCATATTAATTGTTTTAAATATTATTCAACATATATCCTAAGTGACAAAAAAACAGGAAACAAAATTTTTATGTAAAACTTTTATATAATTTTTTATTGTAAGATTTGCATAAGCATTTCCATGCAGTTTAAAAGATAGAGTTATATTATTTACGACATTTTGTGAAAGAAACTTTAGTTGTTCGAGCAAATGAAACTTTATAACATCAATTTGCATGAGAGATATATTGGATCTTTAGTAACCTTCAAATTCAACTTTAAAATATTTTGTTTATTACTAATATTTTAATGTTGAATACTTAAAGATCAATTTGTAAGCAATAGTCTCAATGATACCTTTGATAAATTTATCAAATCCAATTTCTTTTAGTGAATATTATTATAAAATAATATTATATATTTTCTATAATGAATAAGTAAACATAATAAATGAAATATAAATTCACAGAAATGTTTTCATATTAATGTACCATATTCGTATTTCGTGGTACCATAAATAATAAAAACAAAAAATTGATAAAGCAAATTTTCAACAAACATTTAAACTCAAAAGTAGGTGAATACGTTTTATTCTCATAAAAGAATCAGTAAAAATTGATAAAGGTACACTTTTTCTGTAAAATTGATATTTTTAATTTGTATTTGTTAAAAAATAAAATAAACAATAATATTCTGTTCAATGGCGTAAAATTTATCTTCTGTCCTAGATGACAGAAGCTACTTTTTACACTTATACTAGTAGTGTTTTCATTCCTATACTTGTAAGGTAGATGTCTCTCTGAGCTCCCTGCCTGCTTAGCAGTAGCTGGCAGACCAACACACGTCTATGTCGACTTGCCAGTGGGCACTTAAAATGTCTCATATAGGGGGGAAGCAAGTGTTTTCCTTTCTGCCCTTAATGCCGGTAAGAACAGGCATCATCTCAACACATCTGTTACTGCCTTGGACTGGATTGGGAGAGTATCCGTTATTATCCATTAATGTCAATAGTTTCATTGATCTGTATGACTCCGTCAGACCAGATGGGAAATTACAAACAACAGCAACCACTTAATAACTTACTTAATAATAACTTAAAATCCATACTTAATAAATTTTATAATATCAAAACATACAGAAAAATTTTTTTAAAAATCTCAATTGTCCAATCAATTTGCGTGCGTGCGTGTGTGTGTGTGTGTGTGTGTGTGTGTGTGTGTGTGTGTGTGTGTGTCAATCAATCAATCATAAGGATTTATGAGATAACTTTTGTAAAATTAAATTACCTTAAAGTAATAAAAGTATAGCAAGTTTTCTGCATTTTTTATTTTGATTTGGGTTTATATTTCTTTAGTTAGGTATTTTAACTTTTCTCTATCGGCTATTTTCACTTTTGGCACATGAGGACTAATGCGAGTAGGATAGATAGCTTTAAATGAGTTTCAAATTCTGCAGTACTTGAGACAGAATACAAAATCACAGCCTCAAGTTAATAGATTAACCTAGAGACTGACACTATTGATTATGGAATTGATAAGTATAGCACTAAATGTTCGAAAGAGCAAACTCGCCTTGTATTGAACTAAAAGAAATAAAACTTTTAAATAAAAAGTAAAGTCAGTTTCAGTAATTTCGTATTTAAAAAATAATTGTTAGAGAAATACTATGAAACATTTTATAAAAATATATTAGTTTTTATAAATAAAAGCAAATTACTTAATCAGTGTTCTGAAAAATAAATTATAAATAGATAATGTTGCACATAATAAAAATTATTTTGTAATTAATACATCATCTTAAATATCTGTGATGTATTTTCAAAAAATGATCTCAATAAATTATATATGAAAAATAACGACGTCTTTGATTAAACTTCGAAACTCTGACAAAATATAATTACATACACTTTATTTTTAATTCAAATAAAATATTAAAATAATGTTAAACTTATGAATGCAACTTCTTATTAATCAAACATTTAATAAAAAAAACCAAATCTCATTTAAATAGCAAAAAATTAGATTAAATTGAAACTTTAATGGTTATTTCCTTTCATTGCAATATCACAAATGCAAAAAAAATAATTCGCATAATTTGTTTTATCAATATATTAAATCATGTAAATACAATTTTCACCCCATTCTAGCTGACTGCAAAATCGAACATCACTCTAACAATAATCTGTGAAGCCAGTGCCTCATTAATGTGCAGATTATTTCAAATTTTTCTGCTTTCCTAAAATACAGTGTTCCCTTCGTTTCTAAACCTCAGGGGGTGAAGGGGCGTGTGATTACCTCATTTCCTTAATAATTAAAGAATTCCGGAGAGAGTTGTCTGTGAGAATAAGAGACTAAAAGCATCATTTAATTAATGCTCAATTACTGGGATTGCAGATTATTTTTTTCAGAATTCCGTTTGGAGAAACAGTGATAAGAAATTAAATTAGCGATCATACTAATAATAAAAACTGAGAAATTAACTAGCTAACTGCAAAAAAGCTAGTTCTAAATATTTATTATACATTTTTTTGTTTTTAGTACCTTATTCCTAATATAATTACATTATATTTTAAATAAAAACATAATTATCATAAAAATTTGTTTTTAGCACCTCATTTCTAGTCTAATTACATTTAATTTTAAATAAAAACATAATTATCATTAAAATATCAAATATCCAAAAAGTGAAATGACTGCCCATTTTAAATTTGATATAATTGTTTCAGTGTTCTTCTTTTTAAATGAATTTCTTAAATTTAAAATCAGTGTCAAGAAAGGCAGTGTAGTTGTTTAATTATTAATTTGAAAAATATAATTAATAATTTAATTAAATAAATTTATTTTGAGCTGCTTCGTATCGTTAATGATATTTAGATAATATTTTGTGTGTAACTAGGGAAAATTATAATAAATCTTTCTCCAATTCACAAACATAATTGTCATCCGCTATCACAAAATTAAGCTACACTTACAATTAGTTTTAAAAACAATTAATTGATTTATGAAAAAAGAATATATATATATAGTATTAACTAAATTACACAGGAATAAATAATTCAATAAATTTTATTTAATATAGTTGATATTATATTTTTTTCATATATTTAATGAACACTGTTACATACTATCCTTCACTTGGAAATTATAATAAATCTACAATTCTGTTACGAATAAAACAGCAAAAGCATCATATACGTAAAATATTAACATTATATATAATAGTAACATTTCGATTATTTTCTGTTTGAATTTCGATATTAAAAATTCATAAGAATAAACATTAAATGGGGTCTTCTTAAAATTTCACAATCATCACTTCTTAACAACATAGTAAAATAAATATTTATATCTAATAAGTTGTTTGCAATGTCGTAAAGTCTCATAAAGGTAGATATAGTTTTTAATTTACACTAGGAAGCAGATTTGTATAATTAATCTGAAATTTTTAAATTACATTTTTAATAAAACTTAATAATTACAACCAATTGTCATGTACAAATTTTATAAATCCTTAAACATTTAGAATGCTACAGTAAATTAATGTTATTTAAGTTTTCCATTAATAAAATTTACATTTTATATAATAACTTCAACAGAATTTTTTGTTGTAATGACTAATCAGATAAAAGTTTTTTGTCACAAAAATAAATATTGTAAACAATTATTTCGATAATCTTAGGGTTTAAAATATTAACTTAATCTAAAAATCACACTAAACTTTCCTATTAAGTAAATTATTGTATGTACATAGATCTAATAAGAAAATTATTATTCAACAGAGAATAACCGTTCTATAAAAGTTTTCATGTAAAATTAAGTCAACTTTTCAATTAAGAGTCTTGTTTTCCTTGACAATTAATTAGGATGTTTACTGATTGTAAAATAATAATAATTTTGTTTTAATGCAAATTAAAGTGAATCATTTTTTTAACGAAAATTTCGTTAAAATATAACAGACTATTTGTCATGGTTCATTCTACTTTTATCCATTTTAACAACTTTCTCTATTGTATTTGTATTATATTTTTGTTTCAGGAAAAAATTATTTTCAAGCATTTGAAATTCTTGAAATATTTTTTTAAATTCTCACTACTTCTTAGACGAGTATATTATTAGTCCCAACATTCTAAGACCACTTTCATCATATCTGAATCCATATTTGGAGTTTGTTAAGCATTTCTGTTTATTCATTAAGATGTTAAACCATTGGTGAAAATGTAGAAATTTTCCCCTTTATTCCCCAATAAACACACATTGTTCTTATGATTTACTGCCAAACATTTTATGGACCTATGACTGCGTTCTCATTAAGAAACTTTTATTCAATCATTCTGAGCATGACTAACATGAAAAATACAAAGTATTCCATTCTTCCATGGAGAAGATGCTAAGGAAATAGCCAATTTATTTAAGCTACAACCTGTGAAATATCACATAAAACCAATTAAAATCTATGTTTAAATAAACGATACCAAACCCTTAAAATTTCATATATCCGTGACAACATTGAGGAGTCTTTTGCTTAACACCCGTTTCTAAATTATGAAAACTTCAGCCCGGTTGCTTCCCTCTAACTGTTAAAGTCCATTGTAGGCTAAGTTAGAAAATATGCTGGTAGAGCAACAATAATGGCATTCACATAAGTAATTTCCCTTACACCATTCATCTAAATCCAACTAATCCCGAGATCAAAAAGAATTTTTAAAGGCACAATGTTATTGGCCATATTGCTGGATTTATTTACTCTTTATGTATAAGACGTCACCCCCAAACTAGTTTAAGATCTACTGTTTCAAGGTTTAGGTATAATAAGGTATTAATGTTCAGTAACTGCCATCATATCATCCTGGACAAATGTTCCATTCACACAGTAACATTCTAGCCATAATTTCTGTATTGTTTTTCTCTAGGAACAAACGAATACAGTTTTAAGTTGTAAATGAGAACATTTTAGTCAGTCATTTGTAAGTTTCCTCATAGAAATTATTTGCTCTGGAAATCATTATCCTCTAGGATATTAATTAACCTCTTCTCACATATGAGTTTCAACATATATAATTAGAAGAGCAAGTTTAGAACACAGAATAATCCAAACATGTCTTTTGATTTTTTATAATATTAGATATCATTTGTGTGCCATCTTAACATATACCTATAACTTATTATGTTATTATTAAAATTATACCTATAACTTAAAATTATATAATATAACATAAACTACACAAATTATAATCACAAGCAACAAATGCAATTATTATCATTCTCTTCTGAAATATTCCACAGTCTTAAGCATTTGTTTGATAATTTGCAGTTATTAATTTTATTATGTTTTTTTAATCGGTATTTTATATTTATATAAAAATGTGCGAATAAATATTAAAAAAACAAATAAGTCATTTTTGCAGTTAATTTTCTTTATTACATGATATAGTTTAAATATCTAAGACAAATATGAAATTTCATTCAATTGAGCAACAAGATCAACAATAAACAATAGTGAAATATTTCTTTTAATATGTATTTAAATACTTATATTTACTAATTTTATATCGTGAAAATTAGTAGAATAAATAAAAATATGAGTATATTTAATTATTCGGTTATTAGCAACAATTTATTTACTTATTACTATTATCTATTGTGTGACAATAGTTTTGAAATTATACAACAATCAGAAGTTTAAATTCTATGCGATTTAATCTCTATTTTGGAAAAATTTGCAAATCAAATTAATCTCCAGCGGTGATTAAGCAAAAATTTTATTTTCATTATTACTGTACGTTAAAAAAAGTGCCAATAATCAATGAAAAATATTAAAATAGAAAAATTATAAATATAAGAAAAATTTTACATTTCATAGTTTTTGTATTATACTTATAAATGATTATAAATTTATTTATCAGATTAAACTATGCCCAAACTATGCTTATCTGCATTCACAGTTACGCTATTTAAAATTAAACATAAGTATATTTAGTTTTTACGTACTCAAATTTATTATCAAATCTTAAGAACTTAATATTTTTACACATATTTTCAATATTAAAGTAAGCAAAAAACATAAGTATAGTTCTTAGGAATAATTATTTTTATGCATGGTAATCAAAAATTTCAAAATGCCATTTTATTCCAAAAGGCCAATTATTATACCTTTTCCTCGAATAAAAATCTCAATAAAATTACTACTTAATGTAATTGAAATTTATAATAATATTATCTTCACAAAAATTTAGATAATTAAATTCATCTCTTACTTGAAAGCTTGAATATAACATGATTTTACTTATTTTTATTATTAAATAATGAAACTAAATAATGTTATAAATATCGCAAAATTAATTAATAGCTAAAAAATGAGGGCTGTCGCAATACAGCCAAGTGATTATAAAATACATTATTTTAAATATTTGGGATACAGAGGAAGAAAATAATGATAATCATTCAATTACAATTAGTGGAAGTGTCTCTATGAGTAGAGATTACAATGGGGTTACACTTTGTTATAACATGTCTAGTATGAAGATAATAAGTATTTTCTCCCTTTTGTCGTAAAAAAGACAGGTCACTTCACTCATTGATATCTAATGACAGAAATACTTCTAAATTCGATACTACAACAATTAGGTAAGTGTTGGATAGGGTTAAAGCCATGGCTCAACGCTGCCCTCGATCTCGTCAGTAATAGTCAGAATGGACCCTCCAGCTTCACAGCTGGCCTTGTTGTCATGGAAATAGATAGAATTTAATTTGTAAAAGTGACACAATAGAGGAAACTCATAATCATCTATAATGGTACAATATATCTACTCATTAAGGCAATCAGATATTGTGATTATTGTTTCCAGTCCATACTAGAAGGAAGAAATATCCTCAAACATAACACTATTTTCAATGAAATTCAAGAATGGAACAACACAATCCTGCAGAAAGCATTCTCTCGACAGACGCTAAACGCAAAAACCTGCCATTCGAATGTAAAAGAATAGACCTGATTTATCTCTACACTTCAATTTTACCACTATCCGAGACTTCTTTGCCTCAGGTTGTAAAATGATATTCGAGCCAATTTTTACGATCAAAGACTTGTGAGAAATAAGGCCATAGTAACTGAGTAAATGTATTTTCCTAAAAGGATGGTAATCATTAAAAATTTTAAACTGGTGTTATAACATTGTGTAGGTGTAAGATCGAAGAGATGCAATTCTTCCTGATAATTTTAACAGCCCTTTTAGCCTCGAAGTTACTTTACTTTTACCTCGAAGTAATATTTCCGGTATTCTATCCTTATGATACAATTTAATGTAAATACAGTTTAATATCTACGAGAATCCTCTTAGAAGGAAAATGAGTTGTAGAATTATTGAGGTTCGAAAAAGCCTTATATGTTAACTCTAGTATTTTTTTTTACTTAGAAATTTTAATCATAAAATAATTTTTAATAGCCAAATACAATGAGGTTTAGGTTTTCAAAAACAAAACATGTATCAAGAATTTCAGCTTAGAAAGTAGTTATGACCACAGAGAAGTCTTGACAGTTTTATGTCTCTGAAACTTTAAAATAATATTCATTCTTATTTTATTTATAATTCAACCAAAATAATTAAAGATACTGAGCCATATTTTTATGCTTAAAATTTCGCTAAAAGAAATTTTTAAATTTATCGAACTTTCATCTCAAGCAAAAATATACTTTTCCCATTTATTTTCCTTATAACTTATCAATAAAGAAACCTTATTATAAAAGTAATTTAAATTATTTATTTTATTTCCAATACAGAGACATTATATGCATCTATGATATTTTGATCACTAAAACAGCATAAAACTAATTTTTCAATCAAAAAATGAATCAATAATGGATTAAGAAAACTTGACTTTAGTAAATATTTTTTTTACTTAGTTATATGAAAAAGTGAGTAATAAAATGTTAAAATAAAGACAAAAGTGCAGGAACAACTCGTCTGGGAATTACAGTCTTATTACACGTACTTTTTGGAAACAAACTGGAAACATGATTGATCCACTGTGGAGAAACACTTTATCACCCGTTTCATTTCCCATAAAATTTAGTTTATGGGGAAAACGTAATTACTAGGAAATGAAACACGAGTGGTTATATTAGTGATCAATTTTCTGGGAAAGGCAATAAATTTTCAACAGGTAAGGGATTTTGTCTCTCAAGAGATCTGCCAAACTAGTGAGAAAATTTTCTCACAACCAAAGTTTCAATTATAATCCAACATATCGAAGATAAATCATTTATTATCCATTTTGTAAGTAAATCTGAAAGTTTATTTAACAATTTTGTTAAATTTGAAATTATCTAGCAAACATACATATATATATATATATATATATATATATATATATATATGTATGTATGTATGTATATATAGCAAAATTTATGCTTTTTAAAAGTGTGAAAAAAATAAACCATAAACCTACTTGTTGTACTAAGAAAAGGGGTAATTTTAGTTTGAATTACTCTTATAGAGTTTTATTGCATACAGAAATGAAACGGAGTCGTTAAATAAACATTAACTAAAAATGCATATATTAAAAAATATAATTTATAAAGTTTTTCATGAAGATAATTGCAAAATAAACATTAACCGAATTGTTACAACATAGTAGACTTAAATAACATTTTAAATAACACTGCATATAATGTCAGTCCATAATTCGTCAATCAGTTTTATACTAGTATTTGAATCCTTTGCCGCTTCTCTTAAATTTTGTAATAGTAAATGAAGAAAAATTTAGTGGTTTGGAATATCATCATAGCTAACCAAGTTCTCAGAACATGAAATATGTACGTAGATTGTGATCTCTATCATAGTTGTTTTGATATAAGCTTTGATATATTCCAAATATATAGAAATATCTATTATCACCTTTATGTCACTACTGCCAAAATACATTCTATTCTATCAAAATATTGCAATATTCAGCTACAAAAATATTATACGAATCAATTCAGTCTTTACTGGCTTAGAGAATAGCAACTTGTATCGTAGCTCCCAAAGAAGCAATGGAAAAAAATTTTTCTGAATTTATTTTCATTTTAAGGTTTACGTTCCTAGATCGATTTTAAAATTAATTTTACTTCAGTAACATTTTTAATTTTATAAACACAGAACGAGCACAAAATATCTAATTAATCATCTTTGTTAGCATGGCTATAGAAATTAGGATTTTTATAACATACTTAGTGTATACTAGCGCATTACTAATTTTTTTAAGCATACACAACAAGTAGCACTAAGAAATCCCAATGGAAAGCTTCTCCTGCTGCCTTAATCTTCTATCAAAAATATAATTACCCAAGTTTCTTAAGATTTTTTCTTCCATAAGATTATTTGTAGCTCTTTTCCCATTGTTTGGATATTTTTCTGTTGTTTTTTATAATTGTTTCTCTGTATTTATGGTTTTTGATACAGTTTGAAGTAGATGAGATATAAAATCTATTTTAGGGTTTCAGCTAAATAACACTTCGTATCATGCTTTTTCTCTTGCAGAAGCTAGTTTTCAAAATTTGTATGAACTTTAATCTTTTTCAGATGCATTGTCCTGCATTTAAGCTCTAAACATTTTAATATATCAATTTACTCTTTCAATACTACCCAGAGTTTGAGAATGGTCTGGCTTTTCATACGATCTTTAGCGTTGTCCAAAACTTTTTCAAATTGGGCTTCATTTTACTGTCTCGAGTCCATTTTAGTCCAGATTCCGAACCATTGACAAACTAGCTGAGTATAGTATAAATAATGCCTTAAGTAGTGAGAAAAGTTGAAAATTCATCTTCATATCGTCATTGCATACCAATTGACTGTGAAGCCTTTCTGAAAATATTTAGTTTTATAATGTGTTATAAAACTAAATATAATTTAGTTTTATAAC
>JAPDSC010110246.1:1336567-1378325 GCA_026290005.1 Latrodectus geometricus | reverse complement strand
TATCTTAAATTTTATTAAATTTTATGAGAGAACGTGTGAAAGGCAAAGAGTTGTGTGTGAACAAAACACAAATTTAGAAAATTAATTAAATAGATTCTTAAAAATGAATTAAATATAATAAGGAATTTAGTATTTAATTTATACGTGCTTCTATTAATCTGCTTCTAAATTTTATTTCATTTAGTTAAAATTATTGTAAAAAATAATTAAAATATTAATATCATCAATATTTACTGTAATAAACTTTGAAATTACGGCAATTCTTTCTTGAATAGTATTTGTTTTAGTAACTTCAAAAACTCTGTAAATTTTTAATGTTTAAAGTATTTGTTCTAATTAAATATCCAACTAAAAATAATTTCAATAAATATTTATCAATAAGGAATACTGAATATTAAATCGTAGCAAAGATTGGAGAAATTTAGTTCTAGTGATAAACATTTAAAGATACTATTTCTATATAGGATGAGATGTATCACTTTTCCAAACTAACTTGAATTTCTGACTTGAATTTATGATGTAGTATGCCGTGATCAAACATCTGAAGTGGAATTCATATCTTTAATCAAAAATTGTTTCATGTAGAATAAGGTACATCACTTCCAAATTAACTTGAATTTCTAATCAACATGATACGTCGTGATCAAATATTTGAAGGGAATTCATTTCTTGAGTCAAAAATTGCTTCATGTCATTGTTATTCCGACATTTCATTTGAATTCTAAGCCCTCTTTCTCCATTATATTGGTTTCTATTGTGAATTTATCCATAAATACCATATCATTGCGTGTCAGATTCAGTTGTCAATCAGCACTTCTGCGCTGTGCAAAACTTTTAGATTCGTGAAAATTTTCAAATCTCTTCCTGTTTTTCTCATGGAAAACATTTTATCAAGTATCCTTTCTCGATATCTTTTCCTTTTTATCATCAAGATCCAAAATGGCTAATTTTATATGTATTTGCATAAGTTTAATTCATTTTTGAAGATTTAATTTCTTCACTGTTTTCATTTATTTTTGAATGATAGAGATGTTTCTGCAAATTACCATTTTAAATTTTGTGATTTGTCCAATAGCTTCAATTTTATAGTATGATAAAGTTTTGTCACGCTTTTTATGAAAAACTGAAGACATTTACTTTCCCACTTTGAAATTTAAATGTAATTTTTGCCTTTCCCATCTTTTTGTACAAGCCATTATAAGCCTCTTAAAGTTTCTTTATTAATTTTTTTTTAATTTTTTTAACGCAATGCTTTTTTTATCTTAATTACCCCTTTGAATTTTCTTACGTTATTCAATCATCTTCAAAACTTCAAATAATAGAGTTTCAATCAATTAAATAAATACAATACAATATAATATATTTGTAATTTAGGGAGGGATATTAAACGAATAAAATTTTTAGATCATACAATTAAGTTTATGCATGTCCTTTTTATTAAATTACTAATAATAATTTTACCAGGTTATAAATTTTATTACTTAAATAGAAGTATAAAATCATGATACACATGACGGTTTTCATACTTACATGCATCACAAGAATAATATTTGCCTTATGCGTGCAAATAACAATTTTTTATTCCATTAATCTAAGATTGTTTGTAAATTATAAATTATTAACATAATTAACTACAATTTGAAACGTATTTTAAGTGAGAAAAACTACTGGTTTATTGTGACCATTAATGAAAGTCATTTAAACATATATGTTCCTTAAATCACCTAATTTTTAATTCAGAAATAATCTGATCAGGTTCATATTAAGAAATAAACATTTTTAATACTAATTACCTAGAGTTTATTCTTTTATAGTAAAAATATATATAAGAATAACTACACAAGACCATTCTTAATAAAGACAATGTATATTTTTCAAAAATTTCTCTTTTTCTTCGAATACTAATAGAATAAAAATGAAATTTTGTTGACTATTTTGTGAGCTTTAATATATGAACATCAAAAAACTACAACAACAAACATAATATTTACCAATCCATCAAAAAACTTATATTTTCAATATTTTATGAATGCATATAAAAAGTAAAGATTTTTGAAGTTTTTTCATTTAGTTATTATTATTCATGAACCTACGTAAGAGACTCAATTCAAAGCATGTTATATTAATTTAAATTAATGAAATGGATTTTAGTTAATAAGATTCAGAATTTTTAAAATCCTAAGATAAGAGAGAAAAGATTTTTTTTATTTTATTAGTTTCATGTAGTTGACACTCCTTCGTCAAAACATTTTTGAGGTTTACTTTATCTGTAAACACAAACCAAAATTCCCCTACGTCAAGTGCTTTAAGATTCTAAGTGCATTTAAAGTACGATAAAATTAAATCATAAAAAAAACAAAAATAAAGTTTGGTTTTGTGCAATGTAAATAGAATTAGAAAATATATAAATAAAATGTTAAAATACAATTATATATGTGTAATTTTAAATTAATTTTTTCATGTTTTATGCATGATGAACTTTTCCGAATGAATTTATAAGGAAAATACTTGACATGTAGTGCGCCAACAACATTTTTAGCAAGGAAATCATACTTAATTAGTTTCCTATTTTTCTTTAATAAAAATAGCAAATATTTTATCGTAACTTTCAAAACTTTTGTTCGCATGAGTCGACGTGTGGTAATATTAAACTAAGCATATGACATTAAATTTTCTATTTTTCAAATGTGAAGGGACTATTTAATAATACTAGACAGAATTCCGTATATGATATCTGACTTGTTAACCTGAGTCGACTATGTTAAACAAACTCAATTAATTCGCAAAACGAATTTCTGGACTGCGTTATGCAAAATTAAACATATCATATATCATTTTGGTTTCTTTTAAGATATGGAAAACAAAATGACAGAACTATGTATTACATAAAATCTTTTCTGGAAAAATAAATGTAAGTAAGAGTGAAATGATCTTCGAATTTTAAGAAACATACTTAGAATTCAAATAAAAACGCTCTACTACGTTTACTAATATTACTTTTTCTAAATTCTTTATTTCGAAGAAATAAATTCTAAATCTAAGAAGTAATTTTGAAGTAAATGGTTATAGATTATTTAAGATATTTACGAAGAACCGATATAAATTAAAACAAACACAGTATGTCTTGATAAATAGTTAAAAATTCAAAAACTTTTTTCCAAAGAATATAATTGATGTAAGGAAATAGTCCCCGCATGAATATCTTTGATATTTCCTTTTAATTACTTATTCAAAAATATAAAACTCAAATTATTTAATTTTATAAAAAAAATATTTTTAATTTAGAATATTTGTAGGAAAACAACTTACTTATTTTGTTACATAAGCTAATTGCTGAAAAATATCGACGAAAACTTAGTTAATTATAGTAATTTTCCTTACAAAATTTTAAAATTTTGCTGGTTTTTGAAAAGTTTCTATTTTAAAAATTATTATATCTAAGTAATTTTAATACTTTTTACATTAATTCTTTTCGTAAAAGAATTATGTTAAGTTTATTTTAATGGTTTTTTTTTCTAAATTATATATCCATATTGTGAAATGAACTAAATTAAATTTTCTGTTTATTATCCAAGTAAAAAGCGATAATATAAAAATATTCATTTATTATTTTCTATATATTTGAAGGAACGATGCGCTGAAAAGACGGATCAAATATTAAGCCTTCACCCGAAAAGGAAGTAGTTTTGCAATTCATCATTTTTTTCGAAAATGAAAGCAAAATTAATTTTTAGTTAGTACTTTTCTTTCAGAAATCACAGTATTTCAAAGCAGTAATCACTTTAAATTCAGAAAATTTTGAATAAGCATCTTTCTCTACTTTATATCCTCTGAAAATAAATTGCTAAGTAAAATGAAAAAATATCATGCCTTTTAAATGTCGTTTAACTGTCGTTAACACCTTTTAAATGTTGTTAACACTTTAAATATTTTAAACACAATTGTTTTATCAAATAGGTATATCAGCAATATCTGGATTTTTTTACGTTTATGAATATTTTAAAGTTATATTTATGTCTTTCTTTATATTTTTTATACTCTAACAATTAAAGAAACAATATATGAGTATATTAATAAATTTACAGGAAATTTTTGAAAATGTGATTAAAATTGAAATGGGATTTCATTACTTCGTATTATGTTTTTAAAATGCGGCTTAACTCAAAATACATATATTTATATATAATAACATTTTTTCACTTTTTATTTAAATATTTTATCTCATTATTATGTGCATTTATTATTCATAAATAAATCCACCGTATTAAATAATAGAATAAAACTGCATTAAAAAGAAATAAAATTAGTTTTTAAATTTCAGCATTGTGTATTTTTTGCAATAATATTTTAAATTCATAATTAAAGATTTTAAGTAATTTATTTAAATCTTGTCAGTATTCAAAAGTAGTGAATTTAATTATTATTGTATATTACAATAACTTTAATAATACAGAAAAATTGTACATCCATTAGAAATTGTTGTGAGTTATTTTATTACATAAGCTACATAAAACTGTTTGAGTTTTACAAATTCTTAAGTTTATATCAATAGCATAATTTCCCTACAATTAAAATTCTTTCCTTATGTAAGAACCAAATCACTGTAGACAAAATACTTTCATGCGTTAGTTTTAATATCAGCATATAAATTATTCTCCATATATTTTCCTATTCCAAGACTTCCGAATATATTCAGGAAATAGTAAGAAATATTTCATGTGTTACTGAAGATGAATAAAAATGAGGAGGTATTGAAGCAAAAGGACTTACTAGAATTTCAAAATATTTTCGATTTCCGGTCTATAAATACCAAACACGATTCTCGTCCGAAAAAGGAGCGGTCGAGTGGTGAGTTTCTACGAATAGAATAGTATGGTTTCACATTGAGAGACCACATGTGCTACCAGCGGTATACCTTACTGTAACTCATATATCATTTGAACACAATAAACTTTTCTCGGGAAGAAAAAATACAACTTATTCGTTTCATAAGAAGTTGAGTTTTGATCCCGTGGACTGCTTTTAACAAACATTCGATTTTTTTTTTTTTTTCTGGAAGTAGGTCTCATGTTCTCAGAAATATAACACTTACAGAAAGGGCTCTGGGATTATTTTTCTCTCCTCTTAACAAGAGGTTTTTCTGAGCAACACCAACAAAGCGATCATTTTTTGGAACACAAGTGACTATGAGAGCAAGTGCGAAAGTAGAGTCACGTGACATAGCGACAAAGATTCGCTTGATTCATTCTTTCCCTCCCTGGATCTGATTTCTGAGTCCTTCAAGTGTGCACTTCTGTAGCCATTCATTGCCAGTTATTTAAATAATGAATTTTCTTTAAAACAGAAATTACTACTCCAGATTTCGTCAGGGAAAGTTCATTGATTTATTTAGAATAATTTACTGAATGAAATACTAAAGCTTGGAATTTTCTCTTGATTCGTATGTTAAATAATATTTTATTTAAAGAAAAATAAAAAATTTTAATGATTTATTCATGTTTCAAGTGCTTTAGTAAGAATACGCGATTCTGACTTTCTCTAAAAAAAGATTAAGAAAATAATAAATTGAAAAAAATTCAGATATGATACTATTTTGCGAATAAGTAATTTCATTAATTAATTTTAAATATTTTATTAATTAAAATTTTAAGTAGGTATTTTATAAATTAAAAATATTTCTAATTTTTTCATTTAAAGCAGGATTTTTTTTTAGATATTATAGCTAATTAACACAGAAATGCCCTTCACGAATTTTATACTGTAAATCAGTGTGTAATCTAATTCTTCAGAAATATCATTACGAAAGTAAATTAATAATTTTTTCCAATTTTTCACGTGTAATATTTGTTTTGACACATTCAGGTACTATAATACTGGAACACCTATCTATTATCATATAGATCCTCCACGAACATGCAAAAGTGAAGCAGCATGACTTTGCATGGGCTCTACTAATGTGTGAAAGCATTCTAGAGGCAGCTTACATCTTTAATTCTGCAGAGCAATCCACAAATTTATAGCAGTCCAAAGTAAAGATCTATTTAACATGTTTTCAATTTTTCCAAATATGCCGAATAATATTCATACAGTGAGATTTAAACACCCCATGATAATGTTTAAATTCAGAAGAATCAACTTGGTACCACTCGGAAGCAACTCTTCTTGTGTGGGATATCACCGTGTGTATCTAAATTCTTCCATGCCATTAGAATACAAATTACTATGTATAGGTCATCATGCTTGATGTTTATGCACCTATCAGATCCCTGTGACACCTATGCTAAATAATTAGGCTCTAACATGTAAGAGTCCATAGATTCCTAAGGTTTCCTCGTAATCCTCTTACATCTATCATTCGATACTATTGTTAATGAGTTTCACCGGATAAAGTAACGTGTTTTCAGTCATCGACGCTCCATTAGAGGAAATGATACCTGTTGTCTTATATTAACATTATCTACCACATTATATATATATATATATATATATATATATATATATATATATATATATATATATATATATATATATATATGATAAATAGAACTCACAAAACATTTTATACCATAAATATATGCTTACCAATTACGTTTCATAGGAGCACTTCATGCTTTACTATGTAAAGGGAAAGTAGATTATTTTTAACTTTAATGTTTTCACTGATTGGTTTGCTCTTTTAAAGGCTTTCCTACTAAGAACCCGAAAAATTCAATCAACGAAAAATATTCTACTGGCAAAATTAGTAAAATTTCCATTAGTGTAGTGTAATTGGATTAAACCTGTCACAAATACTTTAGTTAAGAAGAATCTCAAAGACATTAATAGGAGAAGATATGATGATTTAGTCTTTATTATCTTACATATTGTGCAAAACAAGTGTAAAAAATGAAATTATTGAGGTCTTTATTAAATGTTTTGCACCTGATTTATTTCATTTGAAGGATCGAAGGATCATAACACATTATGAATTAAATTTGAATTATTTGTTTAAGCAAACAATGCAATAGTACGATAATATGGATTTGGGACCATGCCACTTAAACTAATTGTTTTTTATCTCTGAAACAACATAAGGAAAATAGCTTAATCCATTATTTTGTGTTAACAAACTTGTAAAACTTGTCTAAAAATACTTAAAAAATAATGTAAACTATATTTTAAAATAAAATTTGTAATTATTATTATAAAAGCATAATTCTTTAATATTAGTTCATTAAATATTTAGCATTTATTACAAAAAATTAATATTTTTAATATTTATATTACTAAGTGAATAATAATTATTCAAATTGCAAAAATGATGATTTCCATTATTACATAAAGATTTGTAAAGGAGATCCCAAATATTTTAAGAAACAATTCAAATAATCACTAAAAATGTACATATAAAGTTCAAGATAAAATGTATAATTTATTTAATTTAAATTTTAATAAAAAAATGAATATATCACATTACTTTATTTCAACTACATTAATCAAAATGCCTTAAAATATGTTATTAATAAAATACTCAATCTATTTCTGAGAAATTTCAATTTTGCTTTTCATGTTAACACTTCAATTCATTTAGGAAATTTTATCACCAAACATCATGAATATTTTCATTAAAATTTTATTAGTATTGGATATAAGGTATTTTGAATTCTTGTGCTGAAATATTTTATTTGTTAATTTAAACAAAATGAATAAAAATGATCCTGAAATCATTAAAAATAATAATTGCATTTCCGAATATTTCAACTACTTATAAAGAATTGAAACTTAATTTAAAAGAATGTAAGCTACATTAAAACAAGATTGACATAACTTTTATTGGAAGCTAGTACAACTTCTCATTAAAATTATAGCTTAAAATTTCTAATTATCTTGATGTATCAAATTAACCTTTTAATTTAATTTACATATAAAAATATGCAAATAATTAAATGGAATTCTTTACTTTATTACTCATAAAACGTTCATGTTTTGGGACATTTATATGCATTTATATTAAAACTTATTAGTGAACAGAATCCACTCTAAAATTCTTGCAAACAAATTCAATTATTTTGTTTCAGTAATTGAAGCACTCTTCAAGGGTAAAATAACTATACATTCTGAAATATTTTGCATCTAAAATTACTATGTAATATTGAATAAACAGACTATGAATACAAATCAAACTATAACATCATTTTTAATCGAATTCGGCAGTAAATTTAAAAGTAAAAATATTGGTTCTCTTCAAAATATTATATAAATATATATAAAAATATTGGAAAGAAACTTTCAATTTCTAATTAAGAAACTTACATCGTTTCAAATGTTTTCCAATTAAATCAAGTATAATGAATTTCATTTTAATGTCCAAGTAAGAAATCCTAAGAATTTGTTATATTTTATAAGATTTAAGAATTGTTTTAATTTACATTCAAATAAATTTTAAAAACTTCCAAATCAAATTTAAAAGAAAACTTTAATAATCAAGTCAAAAGATGTCAGAAAAATATATATTAGTAACATTTCTTAAAACTAAAGACAATAATTCAATTAAATAGTCTAAGCATTTTAGTATTTTTAATAATTGAATTTTAGAACTAAAATTAAGTTGTGAATCGTGAATAAATTTGTTTAATATTTGAGCTTTTTTTGGTAAATGTATTAAATATATTATTTTCAAAAAATATGAAACGCTTTTGTTTATTTAGACAATAGAAAATATTAAATGTACGATTTCTTTGTTGTATTCCATTTTTGTTGAAAAAGAAATGGCTTTAATCGTTATTTATTCTCTTAGACATCAGTATTAATTATTAATCATTATTTGTTCTCTTACAACAGAAATTTATGTTTGATTATAATAAAATTATGAAATATATTTTCCATTCGATAGAGTTTGTTTTACAAATATAAAAATTTCATCATTAAAATGCCTATGTTTTAATTTTTAATATGCATTCAAAAATACAACTGAAAATTATTATTTTACACACTTTCGCAACTTTGATGCTTAGTTTCGCTCCAATAGCATTAAACCAACTACTTTATGAGCTAGAGTGCTAATTTTAACTTATCAATCATTCATAAAAAATTAACACTAATAGTCCTGCATTTAAATTTTTTATTGTTTGATTTTTCTAAAGGAATAACCTTTCTCATATTTAATTATTATGTTTAAAAGAACATATTCATATATATTAACACATTATTTTTACAATACTTTAAAAAATTAAGTTATTTTAACCAAAAATAAAAAACACTTTCCGAACCTTAAATCATTAAATTCGAAGTTGTTGAAATTTAACTTTATCAGACTAAAATTTATTTCAAAATTATATTCCCCATTTCTACATATTGCTTGAAGTCAAAGACCTCATGAACTGTGCTTTAGTTGGAAGTTTCTAAACTCTCTTAAACCTAAATTGTGCAGAATCAAAATTAATAAATCCGCAAAGTAAATTTTTTAAAAATTTATTTATTGCCTTAAATTTATAATGAATCAGTTTTGCACCGACACATTTTTTTTAATTGAAATGGTAAATAGCAGAAAATATTATCTAGTTCATTAATTACAAAAAAATAAAAACATTGCTTTATTCAAATGTAGATTATGAGAAATATTATTTCATCTTTGGCATGCATTACTGATTTATAAACTAAAAGAATCAATTTTGATATTCCTTACCAATTCACTCACATTTTGCTTAAAGAAAAATTCGCCTTCAAAAATCTTAAATAATTTATTGATTTTTAGATTAATGATCTTTTATTTCTGTTCCTTTCCATTTAAGTACTAGTTTTTGTTATAGCAATTCGTGGTAGTAGAATTTATTCTAAAGTCGTCGAACTAATAATCAAAACTAAGATTTATTTTCCAATTAAATAAAAAATTTAAGAATCTGTTTTGAATAGAAAGTATGGTAAAAACACAAAATACATTATAGTTATGTCTCATTTAGTTCACCACCGTCATCGATTTTGAAAAACCTCTGCTCGTTCAATATATCTATATGGAACAAATGATTGGTTTGAGAAGAAAGGAAAACGCATCTCTTAGGATTTTCTTTCACATTTTCAACTGCTAGAAACGGATGTTTGGGAAAAGTTGAAGAAAATTCGAGAAAAAAAAAGCATGAAAACAACTTTTGCATCTTTAGAAATCGGAATCATTAGAAACGGAATCATAAATATTCTGTTTACAAATTCAACATGTAAAGAACTTATTTTTTTATGAATAAGTTATAATATTCTATAAATTTCGGGAATATGTATAGTTATTCTGTTCCCAAGTATGTATCAAGGTATATTTTGACAATTATAAAAATTTCTCAAAATACTCCAGAGACATGAGTATATATATATATATATATATATATATATATATATATATACTTTTTTTAGTCTCACAAATTGATTGAAAGTTGAATAAATATGCAATTATTTCTAGCTAATCTTGTTTAAGCACTTGACGTTGATCCATTATTTTTTGCAGATAAGGACTAATTCGACCGACATCTAAAATCTAAATTCTTCAGCATTTACATTTGATAGAGTGAATATATGATAAAACGTTATACCTTATAAAATATTTTCCAATGAAATCTGCAAAAAATTTATAAAAAACTTCAAACTGGTGTTTCTTGTAAGTGTTTAAAAAACTAATTTTCAGATGTACTGAGTATTTATAAACTTATATTAAGCAATTATAAAATTTTTAAGATGTACTAATAAAAGATTTATATTAATTAGTTAAATCAAATTTCAAATATTTTAAAATTCTCAAGGCAAACTTTTGTGGTATTTGGGAATTTACAACCTATACATATGGAGGTTTTGTCAAAAATTCTCAAGTTAGCTTTTAAAGAAATTTATATTTCGAATTCCTTCCTTTATTTCTTGCATATTTCTTACTTTTTACGATGCTCAATTCTTTTAAATTTAAAAATATATTTTCAAAATTTTTAACTTTAATGAACTTTGTGGAATTATGAGTTCTTAACTAAAATCTGTTCCCAAAAACTCTCATTAGGATGAAATAGAATTTGTTTTAATGTAAATAAATTTGCCATTTAACAATTGTAGATTAATTATGGTAAATCAAATTATAAAGTAATACCATTTTATATGAAAACTTACGCTTCTTATCAGAATGTTTATTTTTATCAGATAATTTGCTGACCCTTTTTGCGTTGCTTTAAAGATTATAATTAAGGGAGCAAGATGCATGAAAAAACAATTTTCATGATTCTTCAATTGAAAAATGCATAGTGTCATATGATTTGACGCTAAAATTGCAACTTAAAATGCATATTCAATATAATTCACATATTGGGCAGTAAAATCAGATTGTCACACTCTCTGAACTTTTCCCGACGAGGTATATTTTTCAAGTTTACTGCAGGTGCTATCAACGAACAGGATCATAGATATTCAACAGGTGGTGTTCTACATTCAATCGATTGCATGTTGTGCTTATTTTAGAATATAAATCGCAAATTATACGTTTTTATCAGCCTTCATTAAAATATAAATAGTTAACTGAATCACTTTTCCTAATTAATTACCTCGTTTTAAGTAAAGTTTATGTAGAATTATATGTTTGATTTCTTCATTCAAGATAGTTGGTTGGGTTTTGTGGCGCAAGGTCCAAAAAGGACAAGCTGCGAAAATTCTTCATATTCATACAAGAAAAATTTAACTCATATTTTATTTAACTTATTAAATATGTATCTTTAATTATTTATTTTTATTTAATTTATTCATTATTTATAATTATGAACTATAAAGAAATTTAAATAGGTTTTATTTACATTTTTATGCTGGATATCTTTCTACTCTCTCTCTCTCTCTCAATAAAAAATTTAAAAAAAAATCAGTTCAAAGGCAAACAAAGTAACTAAAATAATGGCGAAAAAAAAGAGAAAAATTAACCATCAAGGATTGAACTAACGCAAAGTGTCGTTGCTTTTGTACAAAAAATTTTAATGTTAGTTTTCTATACGAAATGTTTTGGGAGATAATAATAATTTAATTTCTCTTATATTCACTTGTAAGACTCCAAAATTTAAAATAATTTCAATAAATTACTTATTATTAAATACCTTGAAACATTTCCTTAAACAATTATTTATCAGGTATTTAGTAACATTACATTAAATAACTTTTTTAAAAAATTTTTCCAAAATTTATTTGAATTATTTCATTTCAATGAATTTAATTGAAAAGAAAAGGAAGTTTTTAAGAATGTATTTTCTTACATATTTAATTATTTTATTTGGTAATCTTATTACAAAGCAAATAATTATGCTACATTTAAATCTCGTCTCATTTTTCAGCGAAACATTTTAAATTATATTCATAAATAGCTTAGAAATTATTAAGTGAAATAATCATCGTTTTCCACTTTTACATTAATAGTAATACATTAAACCATGTTTCAATGCAAATTCTGGCAGGAGGCATAAATTTTAGTATTTTAGTTTGATAATGCATTTGATTTGTTTGGTACAGAATAGAAACTATTTAACTTTTCATATTAAAAGCGATACATCACATTATTAATAAACAAGCCATAATAATGATATACGATAAATTATTTCAAAATTTCTTTACAATTTCTTATCAAATTTTTATATTAGTTAAAAAAAATCCATTGCAATATAATATTAAATTATTAGTATATTAAATTACATATAAATAATAACTTCAACAAAAAACGGATTCAACAGTTAAATTAACGAATTTGCAAAATAAATAAAGAGAAAAACATTACGTTTACTTATTAAAATTTTAACCAAGAAATGAATGATATGAATCAGAATAATAAGAAAGTGAATACCTATGAACTTTTAGTTATAGCATTATATTCTATTTTGATAATTCTATATCATTCAAAATTAATTAGTAAATCAAAATTATTATTTTACCAAAAGATTTGAATACCATTCATAATATATCATCTATAATACATAATATATCTGTCTTTATAATCAATCAATAAAAATTATAATTCAAAATTTAAGAACATTGACTGAAATATTTAAGGCTTAGACTTATCTCACTTTTGTTTCTTGCTAAAAAACATATGAACTGCAATTTATCTCAAATTATAAATAAATAATTAATTTTGAAATTCTAATTAAGTAACTGAATATCAAAACTAAAGAATATAAATCCTTTCTTAATTTCAACGTAATTGTTTCAATAAAAATTATTTAGTTTAGGCAAATATTGCACTTTTGTATAAATATATATGCTAGTAATAAGTTCATTTGAATGTTATTACATTTTAAAAATTATATTGTAAGCAATTTTATCGTACTCAAATATTAACAAAAAAAATTTGCTCTCTCACAATTAAAAAATACGTAGATAATTTTCCAAGTAGGTAATAAATTGAATTTTTGTGCTTGGTAGTTCTAATACTAACCCTTAGTGTATCTGTTCTAAATTCATTTTGTCAAAAGTGTGTACTTCGTTCTTATTATTAATAAGACATTCATTGTTCTATTTGAAAATAATTGTGTTGTAAATATGCGCATTAGATTATTACTTTTCATTAATGAATAAAATATTAAACTTGTCTTTAAAAGTTAAAATATTTATAAACTTATCAAGATTTTTGATGCACTTACTATTAGAAAGAAGTGATATTTGAAAGAATTTCACATGATCTTAAAAAGAGATTTATGAAACATAAATGGAAAAAAATTGTGTGATTTCTTGATGATTTACAATGACATAAGGTGTATAAAATATGATTTTTTTAACAGCTTATATAAGTTATTGAGTCACAACTTCATAAAAAAGAAAGCACTGTTTACAGGCCTTAAATTTTTCCAGTTATCACATAAATCAGCATGAATGCCTGAGATACGTTTCCTTTAGAAAAAACCTGATTTAAAGTTATCTCGGAGAGTTCTTTTTAGAATTTGCAGGATTTTTAAATTAAGTTTTACATTATATTATGAACAAAAGGCATTTGTTTTCTATTATTTCTATGAAGTAAGTTTCTAAATGGAAATTGCGAGATAGAAGTTATATTTTGTTGCTTTTTTGTTAATAATATTGTTTTTACTATTTAAAAAAGAAACACAATTCAACTTGATAAAAATTTCTTAGATGTATACTAATTTAAGTTAATGTGATTTAAATATAATAATATAAATTTATCTTTCCAAATTAGTTCGTCATACTTTTGAAAACTCCATACTAACTCAAAATCTATAAAATGACTAATTATATATAAATGTATATAATTATACATAGTTAGTCATCTTATAGATTTTGAGTTAATATGGAGTAAATGAGACTTTTTATTAAAAGCAAATTATCTTATTTGTAAAAAAATATGATTTAAAAAATAAAAGTATTTGACGCTCCCTATTCTTTGCTTAATTAATGACCTATTTCATCCAAAACATTTTTTTAATTTCGTTTCGGCTATAAATTAATTTCATTTAACAAAGTAAGCTATATTATTCTATTAATAAACCATCATGATCACGTTAAAGTAAACAAGAATAATATAAAAATAATTATATTTAAGTTAAAAATAATTATTAGTTATGTGATAACAAAAAATTAACTATATCTAATTATTTTAAAGTTAATAATAATAAACACTGGTTAGCTTATTTTACAAACCAAGAAATTATTATAGCATTGAAATTCTGTTTATAGATTAAGAAAAAAGAATATTTTGCAAAGAAAGATATTCTTCTACTATTTTGTGTAAGAGAAACTTACCATTTATTATTGCCATAATTATTGCTTGTATCTTAAATGAATTAATAGAAATCTTTTAATATTAGTTCTCATTTGTTTTTGAACTATTCCTTTTATATATTGCTATATTTATTTTTTAAAAGATTGAAAGTCTCTAAATGATGTTGCTTTTGCTCAAAAATATTATTAATTGGAAAAAATATTATTCAAACTTATAAATATTTATGTGTTTGATTTTCAAAAGCATCCTTTAATTTGAGGATAAAATAATATATTTATTAACTGATATGATTCAACGCTTGTTTCCTTTAAGCAATGGCAATTTCTTTTATTACTGTGCAATCGTCCAGTCGAAAATAATGTTGAAGGGGTTTGCCAGAAGAACATCAGTCGATTAACTGAAACTAGTGTTTATTTTGCCAATGACATGAAAGTTTGCGAATTGCTTTGTGTTGAGCAAAGAAATTATTTCTGAAAAACATGTTGAATATTTGTCTTTTCCGTTCAGCCTTACCATCATTTTCGATTTCAAAATATCTCTTGTTTATACTCAATTTGCTACTCTGAACACACAAGTGGTTGTACATGAAGAAACATCACATCGGGAAGGATTTTCTTCCCATTTTTTCTTTCTTAAAAAGACAAAAAGAAATTTTTGAAAATACATAACACGCATTCTATTAAAAATAAGCTAAGCAATAAAACATATTTTACCTATAAATATTAAGTTCTGGCAAAGAAACCAATTTTTTTAAAATGAATTTTAGTCCTTAACCACCCCATTGTATTCTCAGTTTGTTATACATTATTATTTTCTATTTAGCTGACATGATATTTAGCTATAAAATGATTTCTATTATTTCATTTTCCATTTTAATTAAATAGAGGAATGTCGGTTCTCTAGAAAACTTTCATATTAAATTCATTGCAAATTGTATAAATCATATAGATAAATATTATCATTTGTTATAATAAAATTAGATATTGAATGGCAATTTTATAACAGTATTCTGTTTCGATCCAAACTAAATGGAAGCAATGATTCTCTTACTATATTAAATATCACTATACCCAACTTACAGTAATTTAATGCAACCTAAATAGATTTAAAAATCAATACATTTCCCTTTCGGATTAATTTGTAATCTCTTTCAGAACACGAGTGGCCGTAATTAATAAATTTGTGGAAATATAACTCACAGTAACAGAGCACTTGTAAATGCTATCAACTTTAGGAGTTATCTCTTCATATTTAAATAGTCAACATATAGGTTCTTTGTTCAATGACATGACAGAGCAAATTATCTGTATGTAATTAAAATAGCATATATTCAAAACAACGTTAGGAAGAATTACGCTATTACAAGTACATTGGGAATAGATAAATAAACTCAGTATATTAAGAACTATTATAAAGTAGTATTTTGTAATAACGCGACAAAAGTATCCATCATGATTTGTATAATTCATATTATTATATAATTATCTTTATTCTTAATATAATATTACACTTGTTATTTTAAAATTATCTGTGTGTTTGTATTATTCTAAATTATTATATAAGTGTCTACGTTATGAAATTGCCTCAAATTAGAAATTCAGAACAATTTACTCAGTTTATCACTGATGATTGAATGCTGATAAAAATAAATATATTTTCATGCAATAAAAGCTTCTGACATATATTTTTAAAGAAGAAAACATATTAAAAATTCCATGCTGTATTTTTTAAGAGTAATGAGAAAATTGTAAAAAATGAAAACCTTTTTTAAAAGAAAATTCAAAAATGCAATTTTTCTGAATTAAAAAAATGAGAAAAAATTTAGATCTCTATTTTAAAAGTTCAGACAGACAGCACTTGTTAAACTTAAATTTTTTTAGTAGATTGTGTGTGTGAGTGTATCTTTAGTACATTGTTAATTAGTTTGGTTTTATTTCAAGTTTTCATATTAAAAAATTCTAATTTCAAATATATAATATTTATAAACTTTAGACATAGCTAGAGAGAGCTCTATATTTGTTTAATTTTATGGAATTTAAAATCTTTTGGTTATAAAAATACGGAATGATTTTAAACAGGAAATATTTAAAATTCAGAGTTTTAAGGTAACACACACAAAATACTACATTTAAAGATGAAACGATGTTGTTTTGTTAAATGGTTTGTCATTTTAGTTCAATAAACATGTGGAATGAGAAATCATTAAAACAGAAGTCAAATAATACAAATTATAAAGTATGAAGTAAAAAAAATTGAAATTTTATTTTTAATTGTAAATTTATAATCATTTTAGACATTTAGGAAGGAATCAACTGTTTTCATTCTTAAATGTCAAGAATGATTTTTTTCGTGGATAATTTTCTTTTAAATCCCCGATCTTTAAAAATTAATAATGTAAGCAACATAAAAATTTTAATAGTGAGATTTATTATATACAAGTACTCCCAAAAATCATTACTTAAAAATAATTTTTATATGATTGCGCAATCATTAGTAACAAACTCTATCTGAAATCACTGGACTGATGATGGATTAAAAAATCTAGACTGATAAAATCATGACGTCACAAACAACTTCTTAACATTTTTTGGAGGATAAGTTTTTTGACTGCTGTACTTCTAGTTGAATACCACATAGCTTTTTCTGGTTTATTTAAGTACATAGAGAAAGAGAAACAGCAAAGATATCGAATGTATCAAATTAACTGAACAACATCGATTATTTCACAACATACTTCTTTTCATAAGCTCAAAATGATCCATGACTCCAAAACATACTTTTATTCATTACATCTTCAAACAGTAAATATTTTGAATTCATTTTTTTCTTATTTTTTACTTTACCAAATAATTTATTATTCATAATCATATTTTTCATTGTTGTAACATGTTGAAGCTTTTCTAAAATTTAATTATGTTCAAGAAATTAAAAATTAAAGTTTTTCAAAATAAGAAATTAAATATATAGACTATCATTAAAATTGAGGAATATAAAATTATTGGCCTTTTTGGTTTAACAAAAAGATTTCAAAAGTTTTTAGCTGGAGTAGTTAAATTGAATATATTTGCGACTGCAATGTATTAGGTTTGAAAGAGGAAACGGAGTCGATGAAATCCTAACCATAGTTCATCATGTTGACCATTCTAGGCGTGTTAACTAATTGTGGTCATATGACTTTTAATTAATTGGTTCCATCGTCGATATTGACTGAAAGTAAGGGAGGAGAGAGCCAACTCAAGCACTACTCTTGTCATTTTGCATTGGGTCTAAGTACAAAGTGGCTGATTTTAGCAATTTCAATTTGTCCGAAATAGGTAATTATAGGTGTAATGAAACCAAGCAAATTGCTTTTGGATATAATGATTGTTTCAAAACCAATTAAATGATAATATATTGGCGTACTTTTTACAGATTTTTTTTATTTTGAATATTTTTAGGAACAGGATTTTTAAATTAAATACTTAAACACCAACGAGAATTAAAAAACTATGATATTACATTAGCTATCTATTAATTATAAAAATCAAACTAAGTATTTTCTAACCATTGTATAAGATAATATATAATTTGCATTTTTTTTATTGATAATACATTTAAATATTTAACAAAATGCTCTTATATACTGAAAACTTAAATAAAATATAAATTTAGTAGTTAAATAGGATTTTCAGAGATGTATTTGTTTATAAAAGTAACTCACATATACCATACATCTATTGAAAAATAAGTCTGTAATTTAAATCAGATTATACCACAGGAATCCCTAAACTATTGAATTAACAAGTTATTTAAATTAGAGGAAATTATATATAGTTATATTGTTGAATGAGGATAACAAACTTATTTCGTTGATACATATTCATGAGCTTTAAGTAAATGAAAGAACTGAAAGGTTGGATTACTTTGTAGTAAAATGAGATAAATTGTAATTTTCTTAAAACTTTAATAAGAAAAAGCTTTGTATTATTTTAAAATAAATAGTAAATTTCTGAATATATTTATCATGAAAAATTAATCATTCATTATAAGTATTGCTTTATTTACTTAAATAAATTATCTAAAATATTTCTATTCAATTTTAAAAATCAAAACATATCTTATACCTTTGAAATGAGTAGAAAACTGAATATTAAAAGCTTTTGAGAATTCTTTCATTGTTACAACCAAGGACTGAAATTTACTGATTCATTTGCTTGCTTTTGATTAATAATATTTTTGAGTTCTGACAAAAGGGAATTATTTAATTTTCATCTCTAATTTTGCATTTAAAAGAAAACTTAAATTTTGCCTTTAAATTACTCATTTATTACAAATTTCTTTTAATTGAAATTAATAATTTAAATATATTTAGTCCAAGTGGGTAAATTAGGAAAGGTATTTAAGCAAACATTAATTAAATGCAAATTTTATAAAAGGAAATTTAATTTCGGTTGGAATTCTGAAGCTACAAATACAATAATTCTGTTCATACTGAGAGCTGTTTGCATTCATTTAACTACAATTTTACGCAATCAGAGGCAATAATATGTAAAAAAAAAGAAATTTTAAAATTGTTTTGATTAATTTATTTTATTGAATTACAATTGTTTTGTTTCCGCAACTGTAATTCTTTCAAATTTAGTTTCTAGAATTTATAATGAGATTCAACAAAGTTAATTGAAATTAAATTTTCTCAAAGTGATTCCTCTTTTTATGAATTCTTACTCTATCTAGTTCTGATTGATTACATTGAATAAACATGAAACGATAATTTTCAAAAGAAATATTATTTTCTAAATTAATAGTTTTTATTTAACTGTATTAGGAAATATTCAATTGATTGAATATTGTGAAAAATATTGACAAACTGCTTGACAATTTTATAATGAAAACAACAAATAAAATGTAGCATATGCATTATAATTTGCAGTTTTGTTTTTGGATTTCTATTTCCTTGGAAAAATGAACTGGAGAATTTTCTATTTAAGATATATCTCAATCTATATGATCATTGTTTAAAGTTCTTACAAATATATTTGGGATATAATTGTTTTATCCAGTTCAAAACAATTAAAACCTCTCCTGGTGCTAGGAAAAGTATCTTAGCACCATGAAGGTGCTAGGAAAATACTTACACCTATAACTTGCCACAGATTAAATATCCATAATTTAAAATGTGACAAAAAAGAAAACATGAAAAATCAACTTTCATAACATCGAAAACTAGAAAAATTCTTAAATGCAAAATTATAAATGATTTCGCAGAAGATATCATTTCCATTTCCCCTGCTATGAAATTCAACTGACTGCCTTCTATTTAAGAAAAAGGCAATTTGCAAACTTTACAACAATATTATTTACTACAATCCTCAGGATAGCATAATATTTGGTGCTTTGAATCCAGCCAAATAAAAATAAATGTAGCAGATGCCGTTAAATCGGCAAATAGTACCATTTCAAGTCTGTAGGACCGAAAACATGAAATGATAGGCATCGACTCAGACAATTTCCCTTTCTTGTTATCATATGAAATGATGATCGATGCTCCTTCTATTAATAGTTGGTCGCGACAGGAGATGCAACACTACTCAATTTGCAAACAGTTACTTTTGGTAACAGATTTACTCTATAACAGATAACAGAGGAAAGCTCTCAAGACAAATAACCCAAAATAGCTTCCAACTGAGTGATTTCTATTCACTTGAAACAATAGTTGTGTATTCACCTCAAGATACCGGAGCAATCTGAAGAATGTACGCTACTGAACATCAAGATTGATTGTAAAGTGATTGGAGTAAAATGTTGCTTACTGATGAATTCTTATTCCCTTTGGAATGTGATACCACTCTAAATAACCCTCACATTCATTCGGGAAAGAACACGTTACAGCCGAAGTAAATTAAAGGTAAGGGTTGGAATCAACATAGATGAACGTACGGACTTGTATAACATTCAGAATAGGTATTTGATGACTCAAAGATATGAAGAAGTGATGTAAATGTCTCATGGTATGCTTTACACTGCAACCAATGGTTTAATGAATAATTTTTCTTAATTCATTTAATAGTTTTTAGTTTTTTTTTTTCAAAAAATTAATATTCGTATTTTTGTGGCTGGTACATCAAATGTGAAGATATTCTTTCTTGCACTAAGTGAATGCTTATCGTTTATTGTAAATGCGTACTGATTCTTCTTTTTAACCTTGTAGTATTCGAAATATTTCTAACTTTGTTATATACATATATCGTACTTAAACCTGTAAATGTAAATTCGTATGAATTATTAAAATATTAATGAGACATTTGTACAAAAAGAAATATATTAAAAAAAGTATCTTTAAATTTATTTTTAAATTATTAATTTAAATTAAATTATTAAAATTTAATATCAAAAATTATTCAACCAAAATTAATAAAATCCATAATTTTTTTCTTAATTAAAAATATAATTTACAGGACTTAGAATTTCTAATTTAATATAAAATTTATCTAGATAAATTCATATTAATATATTTTTGATTTAAAATAAGCATTATTATGGTAAGCATGGTTTCGTTGAAAATGTAAACTGTGTATACTAATTCAGAAAAGAAAAATAAAACTTGTTTCAATACCTCGATGAAAGGCTTACATAAAATGATGAAAAATAATAGCAATGATAATAATACGTGTATTGCTGATTTAGAAAATAATTTCAATACAATAATGCATGTTTCATATACATCTTATTCACATGCTTTATGTTTTCGTTTATTAATCAAAATTTACTCTTATATGTAAATAATTAGCTTAATAAAACAAGTAAAAAACTAGTATATGAAATTTCCTTCTCGATGATAAAAAATAATGAAATGTATATAAGCAGTATTTAATTATTTTTTAGTTGAAAAAAGTGACTTATATCCCAATAAAAATAACATTTTAAATAAGCACATTTACAAAAGAAAATATATAACTATGAATGTTATTTTTATTCTTACTCCTCAACCGGCATTTTCTCTTTGTTTTCTTACAAACATTAGAAATTAATTTTAAAAAGTTATTTTCCTTCAGAGTACTTAAAATAAAAATAGTTAACGTGAAAATCTCGTATCAGTGCAGAAATTTGTTTTAGTATGATTATTTAAAATGTTGAATGCATAAATTTGTCGCATATGTCCTACATTCTTATATTTCTAATAAAAACACGTTTATATAATTCCTAATGTAGCTTCTTATTATAAAAACAAACATCGGATTCATATTGACATTTATTTTTTTTAGTATACTTCATCAAATAATATTTTGTCACCCACCCTGTCCAATGGTCAGCGTGCCGGACTATGGATTGAGAGGTCCAACATGGATGTACTTTCTCTCTCTCCTTTCCTTGTATTTGTGGAGTATGAATGGTTGCCTACGCTATATATAAGTCGGGCTCCACGAGAAATTTTTTGTTTATTTGAAAAAGTGGAGCAGCGGACCTCATCTTGACAGCCTGGCTGGCAAAAAAACAATAATAATAATAGATAATAATCTTTTTCTAAATCAAGTTGATTAAAATATCAAATCCTTGATAAATCAAATGCTAGAAATTCCCCAAATAAATTAACTTTTAGAGATTATAATCCTTACAGAAAAAAACTTTAATTTTTCCGATTTTTCTATAACTTAAAAAATATTATTCGGTTGCAAACTTTCCATGGTATTTTATAATCATCTTGACTTCATAGAAAAATATTATTTTATGAAGTTTATTAAAATAAAATAAATCGATAGTAATCTGAAATTTTATCTGATTTCATATCACAATTTTAAGTCTCCAGGATCATGGTGTCATAGATTTTGTGCAAATCCCTACCAATTGTGAGTTCTTCCAATGTATTCATAAATGAAGCAAAGCAAACATAAAATAGCTCTTTCGGGAAACATTCTTTATCTTAAAACTTTTTTAAGAGTTTTTCAATCAGTAAATTTTATACATCAATATTTGCATAGCACTAAAAATTTTATTTAAGTTTTATAGCTCATTAAATCTTTTTTATTTTTTGCAAAAAGGGACTAATTGATTGGAAAAATAAAGTCTACACAATAAATTTTAATACTATGTTTATTTAAAAAAATGTAGTTTTTTTATCAGTTAAAGTAGAATCTATGCTCCTTTTCTTCAACATTTTTTTACATATTAATTCATTATTTGCACTTCATTTTATAAATACTCCAAAAACAAAACAATCTTCTTATCGAATATTCACTAAGAAACATTTTAATATTTTTAATTTTCCCGCCTCATTTTAACACTTTTTTCATGTTACTGCGACGCTATAGACAAAAATACAAGATTTATTTTTTACGTAATACTTGTAAAATGTATATAAAATGTAAAACCAAAATGTCTGCTGACACTTCCTCAAAATTCAGCCAGAAAAATATGAAACTTCCTTTATTTGGTGGCTTTATATTTCATAAATCAAAATAATTTGTTCGTAAAAGGATTAAAATTTTTACAACAATAATTTTTATCAGAAAAATATATTATTTGAATTAAATAACTTTCAGTAAATGAAATTGGATATCAAACTTGTGTGTAACATCAGATGCACACAAGTTTGATATCCAATTTCATTTTTACTACTAGAATTTTTTAAAAGTTAATGTTACTTAAAAAAATCAGTATTAAAAAGCATTTAATTAAATCTCTATAAACAAGTTATTGTTTTCATTTCATTCAAAAACTTTATGTACTAAATACTTTTAAATTTCAAACAAAGATAAATTTTTCAAACAAATTTAAAACTTTTATCCATCTAGTAAAAGATTCTCAATCTAGCCTAATTGTATATTTAAATCATGTGTGTTTGCATTAATATTGAAAGAGAAGCAGTTGCTCTGGAGTATTACATACAATAAATTTTAACAAAACAAATGCTTCTCAGTTAAGTAGACACAAATAATGCAATTGCTATTTAATAACTTAAATGTTCTGGTAAAGGAAAAATCATCTTTGCACACTTGGTTACATATAATATTTATTTTAAAACAACTGATTTACATTTACTTATTCATTGAAAATTCAAATATTTCTACTTTTCTTATTATGCAAAGCATGAAATATTAGGTATCATGTATGTTTGGAAGAAAGAGTAATTTTATAATTATTAAATATATACAGAAATCTTCTTTTAAGAATAAATTATAAAAATATAGTTCTTACAACATATATATATATATATATATATATATATATATATATATATATATATATATATATATATATATGTATATGTATATACATACAGTGTTGTTACAAATTATTCCTCGAATTTCTACATGTTACAAATTTGTAATACCCATTTATTTATATTAATAATCAATGAAAAGAGCGTATTTTAAATTTTTGTTTTGTCTTTTCAGATTTTAACTGTGATTTACCAGGTGTCAGGTCAGGTTGCTAATAGTTTTCAGAAAGATGATTAATCAACAGAAAGACTTTGCTGTGTCGAACTCATGAGATGTCCTAAACGTTCCTTTGTAGATAAGGCATTCACTTCAGAGTTTATGAACTTAGTTTGCGAAAGAGAATATTTACATAATCCTTCGTTGCCAACTTTGAGTGAACCTCGTGATTATATCAAGGACGCTTTGGTAAAAGTTGGCTAAAAACCTGTTTGAACCTGTATAATGGAATTTAAACTGTTTTGTAAGTGTATCACCGTATCAGCTTATGTGTTGATGCAGTAAATTTTCAATGAAGATTCAAAAATTGATAAATATGTTTTTTTTATGCATACTATTATTCAATATATTTTGTACTATTATGCGAAATGTTTTTTGTAAATCGAAAAATCCGACTAAGCATTTGTAATCACTCAGAAATATAAAATCTAAATTTTTCAAAGACGCGAACCACCATTATATAATTTCTAATTTTTAACATCAATTCCCATTAATTACATGAAACTTAAGTCTAAATAAGGACATAGATAATAAATAATTTCATAGATGAACAATACAGTGTGTTTACAGTTATCATTTACATTTACTCAAAAATATTAATGTCTAATTATAGATGGTAAAAATAATTATATATTTATACCAACTTTTTTTGCATTTATTGCACTAATTTCATGTGTCCTATTGATTACAGCAATGATATATGTAAAGGGATTTTTATTTTATTTTTCATTCAAGCGTCTCGTGCAGCACATGAAGTAAAACTAAATAAGCGTACGATCTTTCACAAGAAAAACATTTTTAATCTTTATTCGTTGCATTGTGTATGTTTATTTTGCGAGGGTGATAGGATCTATATATAGCATACTATTGAAACAGAGCTCTTTTCAAGATATGTTTCTTCTCCAAGTTCTCCTCTTCCTCACAAGATTAAAAGACAATAAATATGACTCCGAGGAGTACAAAAGCGGTTCCTTTTATTGATTGGCTTGGCAAAAAAAGAGACGGAAATATATGCAGAGCATATAAGTATGCAAATTAAAAGGGAATTTCCTAAGAATTCGTGATGTCCTCCATAAAAATAAAAGATTGATTTCATAGCCAAAGGAAAGTTTCCAATCTATCATTGAAACTGTTGTGATTTAGTAATATTAGTTTAGATAAATATATAGAATAATCTTACAAAATAACACAAATTTCTTTTTAGAAAGAATGAATAACTAGCCAGTTTTAATGCAATACATTCCTGAAAAGATATTCTTAGGATTTTATAGTCACTTAATATGTTGAAATTACATTTCATCATATTACACCACAGAATGAAACGTTACTTTGGCAGTACAGTATATTGGTTTATATTTCATATTATCCAATCTCATGTATTAAATATATTAATTTTATGCAATTATAAATTATCCATACTTTTAAAAAATTTTTATGTGGATTGAATTAATATAGTAAATCAAAAAAAATATTTTTTATATTATGTTGCACATATTAAGAATATATATATATGAATAAATCTGCTAAATTTACACGTAATTTAATCAAGTAAACATAATAAAAGTCTAATCTTAAGTTAATTATTATATAAAAGCTTTTAATTTCAATTAAAATTATTGATTCACCTTTTGAAGAAGACCAAGGTAAGTCCTAATGAACATACAACGTAAGTTTTAACTTCATTGAACTGGCAAGGCGAATATGTTTCAGTCGGCTTCTCATTTCAACATTTTTCAACGAAAGTGCATTGAAGAGAGAGTTATTTGATGGCATAAGCTATGTCAACATGACAATTTTAACTTAATCAGGTTGGTATCTTAATTCTGAAAACGCTTTTAGACGATTTACATGATTTTTCATTACAATAAACTAATTTTTTTGACAGCAAAACCTCTAAAAAATTTTTTTAATTATTTAAAGTAAAACTTAAATTTTATATACGGAATAGTATTTCCATATAATAAACTGGAAAACAATTCGTTTATTTCTTAAAGATTGAAGCAAAACCATAAAATTTGTTTTTGTTATTATTCATATTAAATAATCAAATTATCTAAAAAGTATCAAATCGCTAAAAACATTATTTGTTTTTCAAATAAAATATTCTATAAGTATTAAGAATAAAACGAAAATAATCAACATTTTATACCACTATCCTTAAAATTTAAATATTTTATTCTACAAAAGTCATTGGATGAAACTACAATATTCACTAGAAGACCTGATTTGGTCATTTTGGTAAATGATAAAAATTCATGTTTGAAATCAAGACTATCAATATTCTGCAGTACTTGATAAGGAATGTAAAGTAGCGAATTCACTAAGTAGCTTGATGCATAATCTGTGAGCAGAATTATACAATAGACTATTGGGAAATCATAAACTAATCAAAATCAAGCAGGTGGGATTAGATTTTAAGCTATAGACCTTTCTAAGGATCAGCTGTTTCAATTTATTCTTCCTTTTATTTTAACGTACCTTTAATACACGTATTATATAACTTTTACTTCAAAAGCTACAAAACACAGAAAAATATTCCAATAAAACCAGCATTGAGAATATGTAAAGTTTAAAATTACTAATAAATACGGCAATCTCATTTTAAAAAAACAGTACTATATTTTATAAATATGAAAGAAATTTATTGGAACTAATTATTTTTGAATCTTTATCCGAATACTAAAATCTTTTTCGTATATTGGAAATACATTTAAAGAAACTCCTATTTAAAGTACGCCAAACAATTTCATCAAAATTCATTTCATTAAAGTTTAAATATTTTATAGATTTCTTTAAGATTTTTTATAAAGAAAAACAATTAGTTTTAGAAATTAACAAACCTTGTTAATCAAGTTAAAACAGTGTGATTTTTAAAATAGTATTATGCACTTAATAGGTTAAAAAGTTCCTTTAAAACGAAGATTCTTGTTAATATACTTTAATTAAAGAAGAAATATGTGTTTAAATAATCATTTCTTGAAGGTAAGTATTAATACATCTGTTTTAATGTAGTTTAAATGAAGATTTTATATTTTCTGTGAGCTCAATATTACATCTTATTACATATTTTAAGACTCTCAAACTGATTACTATGATTTTATTAAAACAGATAGCTACCAAATGGTTAACGCTATGTTCTACAATTCGTATGTTTGAGCCCCACATCAAGCGTGGGTACTTATAAAGGTTCAAAATCTATAAATTCCAATTTAATTAACCTATATGTGCAAGTAATAATTGTATACCAAAATCTAATCAATTTTTGATTGAACTAATCAGATTGGTTTCAACTAATGTTGAGCATATTCCATAAAATTTATATCTGGTGACTGAGATATATGCATTGTTTTTAATTCAAAGAATCATTGATGCATAAATTGTTAAGTAAATTGAGGTCAAAACCTCAATTTACTTAAAAATTTTCAATAAAAAAAATACAATCAAAATACAATAAAGAAAACTCTATTTAATTTTTTTTTATTTTCTAAACTAAAGATAGATTTCAAAAAGAAAATTTTTTTCCTGTATCCATTTTATTGAGAATAAACCGTGATCCAAACTATTTTGATATTTATTCTATTTAGATTTCTTCAGTTATAGTTTCATCTATACTGTCAAAAATGCAAACACCGTGTTAAAATGAGCTTATCAAATTTATTTATTTGTATTTCCCTGTATTATTGTAAAAATAGTTTATGCTTATTAATGTCATTTGATATTTTGAAACCATTTTTATACTATGCTTTCGAATAGTTTCATTTCCTGTCACTGATCTTGATATTTTTTTCAATTAAGTATTGTCTTGCTTTTAAAAGTTTATTCATTTAAGAGCTTAAATTTTATTAACATTTGTTAAGAAAGATTTTCATGATTTTATTGTAATTAAATCTTAAGCATTTCGAGCTTTCTTATTTATTTTCTAAACAAAACCTTGCTCAACACTATATTCTTAAATCGAATTTCTTCCTTTTAACGCTTAATAAACCTGTTATATTAAATTTTCCGTATCATTTGAGTGATTTCAAGAAGTTCAGATGCACCTTCAAAATTAATGGTTCTTGCAATTTTTTTAATATTGATTTATTTTATAAATATTAACAAGTTTTATTTTTAAATTTCTGTACAGTTTTTTCGTAGGTATTCCAAAGTATGAAGATGAAAAGTGTAGTATAAAAAGATTAAATCATACTTCAATATATTGAAGACACGTATGTTTGATGAAAACTAATAATTAGATTCAACACTTATAGATTAATGTATTTCATATAAAAAATTCTCTAAGTGAAAACTGTATAATTTTTATCCAGAAATTTTAAAAATATCAGGCTTATAGTAATATGCTAGGTTTTTAAAAATGATACGTGAGACTTTCGTTGCATGTATTTCACAAAGTAATGCATAAATATTAATGAATGTTAATATTAAAAGCATATTTCCAAGTTCCCTACACATTCTTACCATCGTTCTATGGTCTCTTTTCATATATTTCAAAACTTTATGAGTAGCCAAGTTTAAATCCTATATGGGAAAATATTCGGCCATCATCAATGGCAGTGCACAGCAACAAGAATATGATTACATTCAACATTGTTGGTAACGTAATGCGTAAGTTCTTCTAAATTCCAGAAGAAAAATACCAAACGTAGGTCAAGAGATCTTAGGAGCCGTCTGAAGAATGCAAGATACGAAATCACTTCCATTGATTAGACATCATTTTGTAAGCAACTATCACCCGCGCGCATATTGAATCCCAATAGGACAAATAACTACGTAAATAAAACTTTAAAAAAATACATTTTCATTAACTATTAGTAATAACCCTTATACTTGAAGCACAATTACAGATCATTAGTAAAAGCTTCAAGTATATTAAATACTTGAAATTATAAAGCATCAAAACAGAATGAGATATTTGTAAATACATTGATCAAACTGAAACTTTAATACCGTGACGGATTGGTAAGAATAGAAAAAGTATTTATTAACATCAAGTTTTGATGACTATAAACTACCCAAATTGGTTCTTGAAACATGCAAAAAAAAAGGCTGTATAGATTGGGACTCAAAACAATTCCTTAAATGGATAATTAAAATAATCTTTATATTAAATATATGAGGATATCATTTCTTTTCAGTTCCTGTGATGTTTTTGCTAAAGCCTGTTAAACACTGAAATTTCAAAAAACTCTTGGGAGTTTTCAATGAAAGGTAACAAAAGCGACTGTTCAGGTCCCATTGATTAGTTGAAGAAAACAGTTTTCTGGTGCTTCTGTTTTTATACTTTTTATAATTAAACTTCAGATTTTTCAGTTTCCTCTAGATGTAACAAATGACATTATAAAACTTTGATTGCTTTATAAAAACTATTTTGTAGAAAACAAATTAACTCATTTTTTCACATAACATTAAAAGGTTCACTGGGGAATATCAAATTAATGATTCCCAACATATTTTTAATTTGTGGCACTATTAAATAGATAGTTTTCTTTAACAATATAATGTCAAAAAGCGCAAACATTTTTTTAATAAAATAAAGAATTAAAAACTTTATTTGATATTATCATTTTAACATGATGCTCGTATTTACAAAATTATAGAAGGAGTCATAATTGTAGAAATTTAAATAGTTTGATCATATTTATTCATAACAGAAACTAAAATGAATTCGTGAAATAATTTCATTTTCCTACAGGATTTGACTCTAGTAATACATTTACAAATTTATGCATCAGCGATTCATGGAATAAAATAAAGCAAGTTATATGAAAACACTAGATGCAAATTTTATCAAACATGTATAGAGTTCTTTGAAGCGAAATATTCATAATCTCAGGCTAATTTAAACTAATTGATATCACACCGTACCGTTATTTTTGACTGAATTAAAAATTAATAAAAGAGGTATGTATGAAATTTCAATGTGAGCCATACAATTTTTATGTATCAAGAATAAACCTATAGAATTATTAAAAGCCAAATTACACACATATTGTTTTAATATTATAATTAATTTAATATTTTAAACTTATTATATATACAAATTAACATTTTAATATGTGTAAAGTATTTATAAGTGTTTTAGTTTTTAGTTGGATGAGATTTCAGGACAATTCCAAGTGATTATTTTTAACAGTAGCTGAAAACAATTGCAGAAAATTCAAAGGAAAAACATTTTTAAAAGGTAGAAACATCAAACATTTCCTTACAAAGTTTAATAAAATATCAGCTGTCGCGTCTTTTTTAGGAAATTCTTCTTATATTACATTTCAAAATTTCTTTCTGTTTCCAACATATTTAGACATTTTGTTTCCTCCAATTTCTTTAATACTTATGTATTGATGGATGTTTTTAACTCGCAAATCTGATAGGTACATATTATCAAAAGTCTGAGTTGTTCAAATTGCAATGATAATTGATCCAATCTTAATGTGCCGTTTTGAGATATTATTTGACATAATGCTAATAAGAAATTCTTTTTATATGACAGTTAAAATAAGTTTAATATTGTTATGATACATTATTATGTTTTAAAACAGCAAAAATGCCTTTCTTTTATACCATTCTCATGAAATATAAAAAATTTTTTAATGCAATAAATAAATATCTATTTTAAACTTATTGGAAATATTCTAAAACACTTAATATTAAGATGCATAAATTTTATTGTTCAAATATACTCATATATTTTAATAACAAACAATTAAAATCATTATTTAAAATTTGAATTCTATTTTATGTTATTAAAATATTATATCTGCAGTATAATATTGCAATTCTTTTGTTTTGTGAAAATATTCTATAAGTTTATTCTAATTAGTTTTCATATGTAGTTTGTAATATTTAAATATTTTAAATGCTTAATAAATATTTTAAATATTAAATAATATTATAAGAATTTTAAATAGAAATCTCTTAAATTTTATCCGAGGAATTTTGATTTTTCTCTATTCAAAACATTAACACAAAAATTCATTCACAGAATTCGATCAAAATATTTTCCTCAATGAAATAAGAGATTTCTATTACAAATATTCATAAATCATGTTTTCAGATATTGTTTTAACAAAACTGCTCTTTTTTAAATTATTTGTGATTTTAAGAATAATCGTCATTTAATAAAAAATGCAAGAAGCTATGTTTCATATTTTTATAGGTAATATATGATTGTATGTAATATATGAATTGCGCGATAACTCATACAATTAGATACCTAAAGTATTAAAATAAAGATAGTTCACCAACAGTTTTTTTATCTTAAATTTACTAAACAACAATATTTCATGTATTTTTATTTCCATTTTTGCCCCATGTGAATTCCCATGTGAAATTCAAAAATATTTCGCCCAAATTCTTTAAAATTTTGAAAACAAAAAAATTCATCGATATATTGGTAATATTTATTTAAAATGGTTAATTCTTTGTAAATATTTTTTTTTTCGTTTTTCAAAATAAGAGTAGAAAAGTTAAGAATTTATTTGTTATAAAATCTTAAATAATGAAACAGATCATATAGTTTATGCACCATCAAAATGCATTGTATAGGCAAATTACTGAGTACGTATGCAGAAAATTTCTTGCAAATATTCTTATAAATTGTAATATTGAGAAGAAATTTAAAATGTTGACGTATTTATTGTGGTAAACGAATACTTTGTAGAAAATAGTATTAAAATTTTGAACTTAATAAAAAAATACTTTATTTGAATGAAATGTATTTTTTGTGCATTTATTTACAAAGGTATAATATTCTGAAACACATGTGGGTTTTTTGAATAAAATTGATATTTAAATAGTAACGGTTTTCGTAAAATAGAATGTAAATGCCACTTCTAGAGGTGAGCTTGAAATGTTTAATCAAATTTATGTTATTAACTAAGATTTTTCAAATATTTTTTTTCAATTTAAGATTAAACACAGATATAATTTTACTTCCAAAGATGTTAACTATATTTTAATTTATATTTTTATGTTAAAAGATGATAATTACTTCATTAAAAGCATCATTATTCTAATTTCCTTTTATGAAGACAATATTTACAAAAAATATTTTTATGTTAATAATATTATTTAAGATATTAACTATATCATAGTAAGAAAGTGTCAATTTAATTATTTTGTGTTTTGTCCTAAAGTTTCTGTGTTAATGCTATAAAATTTAAACAATATTCAACAAAACAAAAGAAAATATATTTTAAGTTTTCTAATGTTTAAATTAAAAGAATTTTCTTGAAATTTCTCTTGAAACGCAATTTCTAATTTTTTATACTTTAATTGTGAGAAATTTTAATGCTATGATAATTAGTAATTACAATTTTAAAATTTGTGAAATGTTTAAATCTCTTTAGAAATCACTTGTAAATTAAAAATAAGGACTTTTTTACTTTTAGTTTCTTATAGTTGCTTTAATATGATTATTTACATTTTTGGAAAATAATGTGGAAAATTAAAAAAATTTCTAATTGTGAAAAAAAACAAATTGTATATTTGAATACTTAAAAGACATTACATGATTTAATGGAATATTATTTGACAGTATATTGTCTATTATTTTGAGAAACATCATTTTTAAATATTTTTAATTACCTAGAAATTATTTTTGATAATTTTCTTAATTTTCTACTTAAATTATTCAAAGGTCAATAAAATGTAAATTACAATTCAATGCACATAAATTTTTAATATGGAAATAATTTGAAATAAATTGTTCATTGTCAGAATAATAGTTAATAATATCCCAAATATGATACAAAAAGTCCATAAAATGTTACTTTATATTGTCTAGGTTCACCGTTTCAGTGAATGATAGGTTCCAATCAATTTCTTGAGCACCTAGATCACATGACATAAGAACTTTTTTCTTAAGGAACTTTTTTAAAAATCACTGACAAAAAAAAGAATCTAATTGTTAAAATTACAATAATATAGTCTGATAAGTAAGTTTTGTGTCCATACTTGGCAGGAAATCTAATACCGCTTTTATATTATCTTTGCAAGAAACGGTGCTCAGGGAAAGACTATAGGCAAAAGTTAGACAACTTTTTCAATTAATCTAAACATCTATGTTATTAATTTAAATCTATTTTCTCTTACTTTATGAAAAATAAAACATCAAAATATCAAAAATATTTTACGAATTTCCTGTGATCATTGCATCAATAAACATTTATTATTGATATAATTTTTATTTTTAAAAAAATTGAATTTCTTACCTTTGTCAAAAAAAATTGCAAAAGTTCGGAAAGGAAAATTCTCAGACTATCCTTAGTAGCGACAGACTGAATGATCCATCGGAAATCAATTTATTTTATCGATGAGTAAGTATTGCAACCCGTGAAAACTCCTTCGTCTCTTATAAACAAGATATCGCCGTATCACGTCCCGAAACTCCCAGGTGAGTGGCAGTAAAGAGCGGATGGTAGTGCGAGAGAAGATGCGAAGAGCCAGTCTGTTTCGTTTCCCGCCTTTCTTTATTCCTATCCTAACAGCGCCCTCGAGTGGTGAGGTAATCTCCAAATAAAAATGAGGTTGGAAAATAAAGTGCAGAAAGTGCTACTTATCTTACAAAAAGTCGACTGTTAACTGCTGCGACGGCCACGTGATGGACGCTTCTCCAACACTGTCGCTCTGTTTCCATTACAATCGTGGACATTCTCATTAAAGATATTCAGTTTTCACTTATACAAACTCATTATGATAACATTCACGCTAAAGAGGCATATTTTTCTACTATTAGCTTTGTTCCTTTGCGCTGTTAGTGTCGTAGCATTGAGAAAGAAATTAGTTCATAAAATATATATTATTTTAATTTTAAAGAATAGGCTAATTTATGGTAGTTGTGTTCTTGCAGCTAGCAAATATAACTCAATAAATCACACTTTTACTAAATTTTTAACGAAATAATTAGTTTGAAATAGTGATCTTTAATTTTTATCAGTATCATTCGTACATACTTGATTTCCTGCTCACTATTTGGTTTAGTGTTAATCATAGTTTTTAATAAAATTTTCCCAAAAATTCTTTAAATATTATATTTTTTTATTTAATCAAGTAAGGTATATATTATTTAAAAAATTTCCCTCAAAAAAAATGGTTGATTTAGTGGTTTTTAAATTTTAACCTAATACGAATAATGTAAATGTCATTGATATAAGTCGTACTATTTTATTCTTCTGAGTAATGTGGAAAAAGTACAAGTCGATGTAAAGTAATTTTAAGAATTTGAACGTGGAAGGCCATACTTTAAAAATTCATGTATTTAATTTTATAAAAAGCACACAGCTCAAATAATTGTTTAATCAATAATTTATAAACAATTGTTTATAAATAATTGAATCATTATTTTGCATTTTTATACACTTGAATATAAAATTTTGTCAATAGTTTGCGTTTAATTTTCAATATTTATCATAAGAAATGTATTTGATCTTCATAATTGTCACTATGATTTATTTTGCTATACATATTTTCTCGACATACCAAATAAAATTATGAGAAATAATACGATAAATTAGGAATAAAAGATAAAGTTTTCATGCTTTGCATTTTTATGCATTTGAACATAAAAATCTATCAATTGCATTAGCACATTTCTTTTTCATATTTATCATGAAAAGTGCATTTGATCTTTATTGTGGTATATTATTTTCGCAAGGTGTTTTTTTACTGTAGACGTATTTCTTAATATACCAAATAAAATTTTAAAAAAAAATTCTAATTACTCGAGGTACCAAAATGGTATTTATAACCTATTAAGAAGGAAAAATATGTATGTCATGAGACGATTAAAAAAGCAATAAAAATTTACCACATATTTATTTGTTAAAAAAATTATATTTAATTACAACATTTTTACTTACTAATTGTTTAAGGGAAAATTAATCGAAGCTTATCAATGATTAAAATATTATAAATTTATGTGAAATGTTTCAATTAATTTTAATAAATCTCTAATGATAAAAGAAAAATAGGAAGCAAAATGTATTTTAAATAATGGCCATAAAAATCAAAATGTATTTCAAAATCCAAATGTATATTATTTTATTGAAGTAAGAACTAATTATTTTTTATTTTTATTTTCTTACTTGGATATTGATCATAATATTGAATCTCAAATAGGAATGAATATTTTATTTGAATCAATAGTTTTAAATTATAAGGATTCCTGATATGTTTAGAAACTACTGAATTAAACACGATTTCTTAAATCTTTTCTTTTTCAATTCGGTATCTTTAACAACACGTTGCGGACAAGGTTGATGAAAGTTAATTTAATGTTTATCGAGTAATAGCTTTCTGGGAGGATTTCGTCAATAGTGAATCATATTCATGTAATACAAGGAAGACAACTCAGAAATCTCCCAAGCACCCACCTGAAAGACGTGAGAGAAACAATATTCATCTCTCGTTGCTCAACAGTGGCAGAGTTTGAACCCAGAACTTTTGACTCTGAAGTGAATTGTCCTACTACTAAGTCACGGTTATGCCCAACTTTATACCTTCAAATAGTCCAAAATACATAATTAAAAAAGTTCGAATATTTAACAATAATTGTTTCTGTCCTATTTTACTACGGATGGAGAAAATGTTATTTGACCTCAGGTAATCCAAAATTAAAGAAACTTTATATTTAAAAATAGAGAAGAATTTAAAAAATTAAAGATTTTATTTTAATTGTATATAAAGCACTAATAAAAAAGAGAAGATTTATAAAAACTGTTTTTAATTAATTAATCAAAAATTTTAAATCTAAATTTTTATTTATACGCTTAAGGAATGATGCATTAATTTGCTCGTATTTAAATTAAATGCTGCATATGCACTTAAAAGAAATACTTTTTCACAATTTTTTCATTTTTAGACCATTTTTGCTCAATTGTAAATCAGTTTTGTACTGTTGTCTCAAATTTAAATCACCATAGTGAATTATCAGTTGAAAATCTAATGCTCCGCTAACAATGCATTTTTTATAAGATTCATTCTTACTATATTAATTATTTGTAATAAATACTATTATAATTCATAGTAAATATCAACCTATAAAAAACTAAAATATTGATTTTAATTTTTTTAATCACAATTATAACTATACTGCGAATTACTACTGTGAATAAGACTATAATATCAGGATTTATTCATTACATTCATTTCTTTCTCAAAAAAAAATTGAAAACAAAACTAAACTAAAATCTTGCATTATTTGACATGAATTGGATATATTCTAATCTAGCATTTCCTTTCTTTAAATAAACTTTTTTTACATTTCGGGATCAAATTTTCAATAAGACAATAGCTAAAAATGAATTTTTATTATTTGACAATAATTTTTAATGATTCGAAATAATTATTTGAAAAACATTTCATGTGTAATTATATTTTTCAAAATATGTAAAAGATGTTTTTCAGTTTCTATTCATTATAGTGTACTACTGAAGAAAATATTTAAACTGGGAATTAAAAAGTTTGAAAAGATATTTATTGACTTTTATTTTGAAATCAGGTTTTAAGATATGAATCAACAAATATAGATCTATCACAAAACTATGAAGCTTTTTACACACACACACACATCTGGTTTTACTTAATTAATTCCCTAGATGCTGAATTCAGAGATGAAATTTGATAAAACTTATTTGAATTTTTTTCTCAAGATTCAAAACAAAAATTGTTTTCTTATTCTTATAAAAAATAGAATTCTTTTGAATTATTTCTACATCTTAATGTAAGGTCTTCATATTAGCATAAAAAAGAAACCAATTTTAGGTAAACATTAGCATATTTTTTAAAAGTTTACAAAGGCTTTTTGAATGAACTGGATTTTTATTTGATTTAGATTCATCTAATCTTAAAAATTTATTTTTATTGGGCTTCAGCTTAATTCAAGTAAAGTTTAAAGATTAACTAATTCGAAATTGTGATAATAAAATATAGTTGACAAAAATTTTGAAGTCTGAATAAATTAATTTTTTATGTTAAAATATCCGTTTCATTGTACGAAATTCTCAAGAATTGAAAATTGTCATTTAATTTAGTGTTGTATTATTCCGTATAGTTAATTTTTCCTATAATGGGTCTCATAGTTCTCTTGAATGATCATCAGTATCTAAAGATAAAAGGTGAAATTTTTGATTATGGTAATTCTTAAAGTTAATCAAAGATTTTTAATAAAAGCAAATCGAGATACTATCTACAATATTTTTAGATAGGGTAAAAATTTTATTGTAGGACAACTGTTATGGATATTATTACTGAAATAGTACTGCACGACAGGAATTGCATGATAGCTCTTTATTTAAGAATAATAATTAATCACTTCATTTTGAGAAAAAGGATTTCTGAAAGCTATCTGATGTGTCTTTAGCAGTGTAAAATGCTTGTATTGTCCCATCCAGTTATTCTAATTTCATAATTGATTATAAACTCTACAGAAAACTGAGATCCGACTATCTAAGCCTTCAAAATTCTTTTCTATGGCTTTTAGAAGCAAAAGCGTTTGCTGGGAGAAAATACTTGTAAAGCTTTGTATCCAATTACACAAATTATTTTGCAATGAATAGAAAATAAAATAATTAACTATACCATACCTTTTTTTATGATTTATTAATTATTTTTAATTGCTGTGATTGTATTGTGGTAAAATTTTGCATGAAAATTGAACAAAACAACCTTGTAATTCTTCCTTTATCATAGATAAACAATTCCTTTCGAGAGGTAATTATTGATAATTATCGCTTTTTGTACTGCACTTATTTTAGCAACCGTTTTTCTTATAATTTGTATGACAGAATTTGCTTCAACAACGAAAGTATTTTACATTTTATATGTGCCACCCAACCTGTCTAGTGGTTAGCGTAACTGACTACGGATGGGGAAGACCTGGGTTCGAATCCCGACTCGAGCATCTTTGTTCTCTCTCTCTGTATTTTTTTGTCCTTTCCTCAAATGATGGGTGAATGTGGCTCACCCTATAAACGGGTTTGTGGCGTGGGTGTGGCGTGGGCGATGCTTCTCGTATCTCCATGACTTGGTTCACAGGTGCCCACCGGTAACGATAAAAAGAGTAGCAGTTTCCGACCTTGTTGCGGCAAATGGGCTAATGTACTTACTTGCTCAAGGATGCCCGCCATTAGAAATAAAAAAAAATATTTTATATACGATTTATATTTTGTATGTTCATCTTAATCATTATCCACTATACTGTAAGCTTACAAGAATTTTCATCATATCGGATTCATATAGGATCCATTGTTCAGAGCTCACTATGCTCTAAACGTAGAACCATGCTCTTCGGAATGGAAGAACTCGGAATCATTCCCAGCCACTGTTGAACAAATCGAGATGGATGTAGCTTTTGTTTTCTGCCTCCACGTTTCACGGATAAAAATTTGGCAATTTCATTTTCCTCGCTTGTAATAAGTCTATATGGACCATCGTTTATGAGAAACCTTCTAGAGGGTAATACGTGGTAGATTTTCAAATGCTCCTCAATGAACTTTGGTTGTTAAAATATCTGCAACATAGTATCTAAATGTCCATTTCATTCTATAAGGAAACAAACCACCAGTTCCACGTATCCATAATATTCAAGAGCTAGTTCAATAATACTTTCAAAGTAAGGATTCATACTATTCTAATTATTGTATTTAAACTTATTCTTGTATTATTGTTGCATTAAACACTTATAATTTTTTATGTAAATATTAATTATACATATTTCTTAAATCTTATATGTATCTTTCAAAAAATTCTCCTTGATTCATTTCTTGTCCTGGTTTATAATCCTTGAGTGAAGATGCTTTCGTTGGTTTGGAATTAAGTGTGTAAATTATAGGTTAAGTTTGGTCCAGTTATATTCAGATCAAATTATCCTCCAAACGCAACGATTGGCAGTAAAAAACGAACAATCTGAAGTAAAGCTTCTTTAACATCATGAATATTAAATCTTAGTTATGTGCATATTTATAAATAGCTTTTTAACTTATCAACTCATAAATTAGAAAAAATGCATTTTAACTTTATCAATTAAAGAGTGCACTGATCTGCTTACATGTAATAAACACACGAGTAGATACCACAATAGCTTATAAAGAGCAAGATATCTGTGAGAAACGCATACTTAACTTTTGGAAAAATATTACAATGTATTGCGATGTGCAAAACTAAAGTTTACTATTTTTTAAAGATATTTACTTATGTTTGTTTAAAACATTATTTTGCACCATAAAATGAAGCTTCTGGCATAGATCAGCTAAACACAAACCAAATGAGGTGTGGAACACTTGAAAATGTTCTTTAATTACAAGATAGAAACTATTAAATATTGAAGTCTCTATTTCTTTCATCCGCTTTATGACACATTTCTGATTAGAAGCGTGTTGACAATGCTAAATACTTCATTATAATCAGCGGAAACAATACTTTTTTATACACCAAAAAAATAGTAAATATTATAATTCTTTTAAAAAAAATTCAGAATATAGGGGGAAAAGGACATCATCATACATATCATACAATGACATCATATTTTTCTCCTCTCTCAATGTAACCCTTAAATGACAATTTTAAAAGAGGAAAGAACTATACGCTTAAGTTTTCAAAGCGAAAACATTTTCGAAATGATGTGCTTCGGGATACAAACAGTCTTATAATGCGTTCAAATCTATGTTAATTATGGTTTAATTTCGTTATAAATGCAATGATCAAAGTCTAAAATGAAACATAGCTTATATTTTCAGTTAGCCAGGTATTGAATTCGACATCTGAAAAAAATTCTGTGAATAAACAGAATTAGGCAAATAAATAAAGAAAATGAAAATATATTATTTTTGGAATTATACCATTCCCTTGTTTCATAGTTTTAATAATATGGTTTCTCTGTTTATTATTTATATTTAATAAAATATTAATTAAAGGAAATATCAATAATATATGTAAATATTTATAATACATCTTAGAAAAAATAATACTGATAAAACAAATACATTTTTATAATAACAAATGTTATGTACAAACAGGTGTTTCCCAAGTTTTTCTTAAGAAACTTAAACGTAGCTTTGAATTTTCTTATATTTAGAAATGATGTATATTATTTAATGAATGTGTTGTAATATTCATCCTAAGTTTGATAATTTTAATTTAAAAAAAACATTTAGAAGCCATCATTTTTTTAAACTTAAATACCATTTTATACATTTTTATTACAAAGAATTGAGCTTCATTTGTGTTAAAAATTGATTATTTAAACCACAAATTTTCTGAAAACGTCAAATTTCAGAAGTACATTTCAGTTGTATTTGAAATTTTCGTGGAACATAGACATTATATGAGATAAGAAATGTTAGTAGTAGTTTATTTAATAAATTATAGTAATGTAGGACTGGCCTACATTACTATAATTTTGTCATATAAAAGTCATATTTTCAAACAAATCTTAATTCTGTGAACTGCATTTTAACAACAGAATTCGTATGTGAAAGCAACATTAAAATCCTCTCATTACCAGAAAGCTCTTCATTCTTTTCCATTACCTAGTATGACAGTGTGGGAACCATTAGATATACATCTTGATCATACTAATATTAACCGACACTTTGAAGAACAATTTTTGCATCTGTTATGTTAAATGATGATTCTGTCTTAGCTTAGAAACATAAAAATAAGTTTCGGTAAAATAATGCACGTCAACATGCTGAACTTGACTGTTCTAATCTTTGATAAAGAATATGTGCAACTTCTTCCCTGGAAAATACGACTCCTCCTGGCCTCTCCTCAATTGAATTCATATGTTTCCGAGATACCTCTGCAAGCCATATGATGAACTGGGACATAGAAGTTAAAGCTGTATAAACTGCTGTACCGGGCATCCATCAAAGATTGCTGCACTCCAGTTATATTAATTCTGTTAGCTGCCAAGCTTATAGCAACTAATGATGGTTTTCCTGTATAATTATTTCATATGATCTAAATTTCCTAAATATTCAATAATTTATTTTCCCTTCAATAATATATATGCCCAATAAATATCATTCAATTATTTTAATTTTTTCCAAATGCTTTATCCACCAATTGTGAAGAAGTTTCAAATACATAATAAAAAATTATTTCTTAAAAATATCTTAAATGAAATACTTAAAATCATCTTTAATTTATTTGTTGATAAAAAATTTCATCTGTGTACAAAAATGCATCAAACCGTATTTTTGATAAACACGGGTTGATTAAAAAAAGGAAATGCTTGTGATTTATCTTTCACCAGAAATTGCAAAGTCCATTTCAAATATAAATGCAAATAACCTTTGCGATGGTTTAATCTACAGAAAACTACCTCAAAAGCAAATAAAAAATTTTTGCTTTCAAATATGTGGATTAAACTATATTCTAAAATATGTATCTACAGATATTCATCTTTACTTTACTTTCTGTATGAAAAAAAATAAATTTTTTTATGTTTAGAAAATTGTCTCTTCGATTAATACATTTTGAAGAGATTTATAAATTCTGTCCTATTTCTATTTATAAAGAATAATGATCCATTGCTAAGTGATTGTCCATCTGTTAATTTTAAGGTGTAAAAAAGATGTGGTATTTAATGTAAAAAAGATGTGGTATTTAATTGAATCACACACATTTACAAATATTTACT
>JAPDSC010110246.1:1305341-1336557 GCA_026290005.1 Latrodectus geometricus | reverse complement strand
TTTACTTCAATATTTTGTACTGAATAAATTAATTTCACTTTATTCAATATAAAATGGCAGTAAAAATTTATCTGTAAAATTCCTCTTTCACACTGTCAAACGTGCAACAATTCATTTTGCACCATTACTTAATTACTAAAATTAATTTTTGAGATATTTATTTATTCCATACTTGTATCTAAGGTAAAAGCATATTATTGTTTTAATTTATACTATTACAACAATTAAAAGAAAATATTTCAAAATGTAGAATTTAATTATATATTACGGACTTTTTTATATTTAATTATATATTATTGTATTTCTGACATAATATAGACTTTTATTGTAAAAAGTGCCATAAAATATAATTTGCGAATGATGAAACTTAAAAGTCTTAAATTTTTTAACAGTAGTTATCCAAACTAATCCATTACTTTAATTTTAATGATTCAAAATATAAAGAGCCTTAAAATTTACATTTTGACTCACAGAAATTATTTATCAGCAAAATTTTTCATTTCAAAAAAAATTGAACACTTTAATAATAAAGTTGTGATAGTTATATTTTATACATGATCTGATTGTTCTTATAACTGATAATCCCTTTATTTTATTTATTTCTTATGGATAATGTTTAGTTTTCTCGTTTGAGCACCAAAAATTATCACAAAATATGTATAAGGATACATAAGATCATAATTAATAACTTTAAAAACTAATGATGCTTAAAATATATTTACATAAATATGTTTTAAAATTATTTAATATATATTAATTTACTCAAATATGAAAAATAGAGTATCAGCATTTTATAATTGAATTCTTAATGACAATCTCAACTTCGATAACGATGACGATTAAATAAATCAAAACTAGATAATATTTAATTGATAATAAATATGATATTAAATAAATAATTTTCAAATACAAGAAATTTCACTTTTGATATAAAAGTATCCCTCAAACCAAACCAAAAGCAAAATAGATAATCCCAATATGAAGAATAATGATCCATTGCTAAGTGACTGTCCATCTGTTAATTTTATGATTCAGAAACAGAATGATAAATCCATTTTAAACAGTCAGACATTTTTAACTAGGCAAGAACAAGTAAAACAACATAGAATAATTTCTAAAAAGTTTAAAATCACTGGTAAAAAGGTGTTGAAAGTTTCAAATCTTAAATTTTTTTCTGGTGATGTTGATGACACAGTGAATTTATGAGGCAAAGTAAAAAGTGATTCGTAAAATTTATTAGTGGTGATATTAGAAGTTCAAAACGGAAAATTTTTTCATTGAGAAACAAAATAAGGAAAACTTTCACAATGATATATCAGAAATAAATTCGCAATTAATGAGAAAAATTTATTTTACTTGAAGATGTTCCAGATCAAGTAATATCACTTCAAAGATCTAATAAGGGACTATCTTTTTCTGAATGATATGGATATCAACGTGGAGTATTTATAAGGGAGAATACAAATCTGATATCTAATCTGTGTCTATTTCAACAAATAATTTGCAAATGTCAAAAATCTGAAAAATTGTGTAATTCTAAATGTCACAATAGTCTAATGTACTTAAAAAAGTAAATTTACAAGTAAATGTAAGTAAATGCATTTTATACAATGTGGGTTTGGTTTGTTTGTGACTTAGATCTGTTTAGTATGAGTTCAAATAACCTAAATTATTTCCTTTATTCCTATATTTATTTCACAAGAAAAAAATTATCTAGAAGTGCTAATTAATTAATTTAAAGTCCTGCTTTGTTTAAAGATATAAAATCAAAGTATTTACTGAAATAAAGCTAGACTTTATTTTATTTTAAGTAATTTTTAATATTGGCATTTTTCAATACCTTTTATGAGATATATAATATGACTCTTATTCTATTATCTAATATATCTATTTTATGGTATCTACTACAAGTAAATTACACAAATGGGCTAGTTTTATTTTAATTTTTAAATTGAAAAATATTATAAGCGTCATTCTTTGATTATAATGTTCTTCAAATTCTGTAGAACGTAAATTTTAATTTTACTTGAAAATATATTTTCAGATTAATTAAAACATCATTACTCTACAAAATAATCTAAATTTGTTACATTTCACATTACATTTTCCAATTCGGAATTTTGTAAACTAACAAGCAAATGTTATAAATATTTGATAATTTATCACATTTATGAAGTTTAGTGGTTATTATACATGATTACAATTTAATCACTTTTAACGTAACCAGTTGATAAATATTTCTAAAATTGCAGTTTTTAATAAAATTTAAAAATAATTTTTTTATTTGTACATTTCATTATTAACTTTTAATAAAAATATGTTAAAATTCAAATCATTCATTTGCATTGGATTTAATGAGAAAATGTCATTACCTAATAAAAGAATTATATTTATATTAAAGTATTTCTAAAGAATTAAATCCAAAATTATTATTGTATTTTTTCGTAAATATATATACATATATATATAAATGATGAATAAAGCCTTTTTAAAAATACCACAATTTAAAAAATATTTTATCAACTCATTTGTGTGATAATTAATTACTCTTGTTTAGCTAAAAATGTATTAAAATATAAAAGCAAATCTTTTAAATATTAATGACTTTACTTTATATTTACTAACATTTTTTTTTATCTACCTTAAGTTAACTCATTTTTAAATAAATCACATTTATATTTGTTCTTAAAATATAAAATTGTGAAAAGTTAGAAAATCTAATTTTTATTGACGTAAATAAATATCATGTATTAAATATCAAATAAATTTTATTTTGTATAAGAAAAATAGACATTGACGGCCGTATCATCCATAGTATTTAAAATATTTTTGTTCTGTGTAAATAAATTTGATAACATTGCTAGTCGAACTAACCATTAGAGGTCCAATCGCGTTGTTGTTTCAGCATCATTAATAAATGTTTACTTATGCATGTTCGGCGCCGAATGTTACGGTCTCACAAAGCCTGGTACTAAATGATAACAATGGTAAAGTATTGATTGCGAGTGTGTCTATTTCAACAAATAATTTGCATTATAAAAGAATTTACTACACCATAAAAGAAGAGACGATTTTTAAATGAATTTAAAATCAATCTTTTAGATATATAACTTAATTAACATAATATAACTAGTGATTTGCTTTGCAAATTATATTATTTTACTAAAAATATTTCAAAGTTAAATATATTATAGTTTCCTATAATTATTTTTATTTAAAATTACCCAGAGATCAATATACTGATATAATCTTATGTCATTCTGTGCAGCCATTCTCTATTCAATCCCGAACAAAATTTCAACGGATAAAAAAAAAATTAGCATTCATCTATACAGATTAAAACAAAAATATTTTAGTTGAAATGTTTTATTTCATTACTTTCCCCTCAACAAATAATTGTACATTAATTTTCATCAATGTATAGATATAAATATCTATCTGCACTGGCTTATTTTTGGGAGTGGGAAACAAATTTGTTTGCAACGGGCACTTTTTTATTTTGGCTTTTTATTTTCATTTGTTTCCTAATTTGACAGTTAAATGGAAGGTATTTTTGCAGAGGAATTAAAGGTTTTTATAATTTTTATTTACTGTATACTCTATTAATTTTAGATTTAATTTGTGAAAGAGTTACTTTTATATATTTTTAAATAAATTTGAAAAAATATTTTAAAATGTTAAAATATAGCTTCATTTTAAAAAAAAATTGTAATAACATTCAATTAACACAATAAATTATGATTAAATTTTACACATTTTGAATAATATATATTAGTTTGGGGAAAAAGTAATCCATTATTTTTTCGGTAGACGTCTGTAGTGATCGATATCTCGTCAGGTATATATCAAACAATTTCAGATTTATGCTCGTTGGAAAGTGACATTTGACACTAAAATATCCTCTTGCGGATTTTTGTTTGATTAATTCAGTTACGAGTACAAGGTTTTAAAAATGGAAGACAACAAACAGAAAATTCGATACATTTTCGTTTTTCTCTTGTAACGGCGAAAAAGATAGCCGGGTGGCTAAAACTGTGAAAGGTGTTTATCGTCCTATATAAGACTGTAACAACCAGTTACGTACAATTTTTGTTTCGTCGATTCCGTTCGGGTATTTTTGATGTTAGAGATGCACCTAGCATGTGGATACAGCATCGTCGAAAATGTCTATAAAATATCAAAAATGATCGAAGTTAACCGCATGTCAGCAGTCGTAACACGCAAGACCTAAAAATCTACTGAAAAAATCTACTAAGAAAATCTGAAAGCTGTTTTAAATCTTTTTACAAAGCGAATCCAAAAGAAATTACATAAAGTTCACGTAAAAATAATGGAATTCTTTTTCCCCAACCTAATATTTAATTCTAAAATGCTTTTTATTTGTCGTTGAAATGTTTTGTTAACATTGTTTTCTCGTCTGAAACTTTCGAATGTGTTATATTTAGTTTAAATTCAATCTTAGTTTTCGAAAGTTAAGCAGGTAACAATATTTATATAGCAGAAAAAATTTATTGTGTTCAAATAGCTTTTTAAAATGCAGGAAAAATCTGAATTTGGAGACAAAAGTTTTAGAATTACTGTGATTAACAATTAAAAATTATGGTAGTTAGAGAATTGTTAACCAGAGATAATATTAATTATTAATTATAATATTGATTATGTAAAAAAAATAGAAGATAAATAAATGTAAAAACACCTTTTAAAACTAAATTCAGATGAAAGATCAGTTTCAGAATAGTTATTTTTAAAAACTAATTGATCATCCAAATGAATCAGGAAAATTCAAATACAAAACTTCAAACTTTTGATGAATTGATTCAAAGGTTAACATTGAAATACCGACTAATTAAGAGGATCGGATTTTATTTATTTATTTGGAAAAATCATTTGTTATCAGAAGCCTTCAAGAAAAATCAAATTAAAAGTTTTGCTTTTCTTTTAGGAGATCTCGTGGCTGGTTTTTAAAAACTTCATTAAATCTTCATACCTTTATAGTCCCATATAAGGTGAAGTACTGCTCTCAAATGCATGAGAGGCCTTTAAGTATTCCTTATTATTTCAATATATATTGTTAACTATTAACATCCATTCAGAAAATTAAAATTAATTCAGAGATTTCTACTATCAACGATGGAACACGATCTTCAAAGTAACCAAACATTTTAGTTATGAAATGAGAAAAATTTGGTAAACAACTTTATTAAAGTATTTGATAAATTCACTTTAGCAAAGGAATAGAAAATTATGCACAGTAATTAATAGTATTAATGTATAATAATTTTAATTAATAAATGAAGTGTATTTATTTAAAATATATGTGATAAATTATTTTCATTGTTTAAGTATTGTTTTTTTAATTATAAATTAATTTTTTCAATCCCATAAATATTTAAAATATATATGATCTTTCTTAAGTAATTGCAAATTACCGTAAGTCTGATTTTTTTCTAATCCTAAACAATTCTAAATCTAATCGTAGTCTTGATTTTTTAATTTGATTTTTATCTAAAATTTAATGCTCAAAATGAGTCTTTAATATTATCTTTGTGTTACATCCTTTCAAAGTAGGAACGGACTGAATTCTATAATTGTTTGTAGTATATTCTTGTTATAAGTATATTCCATATAGTATATAATTGCATATTATTTAAGTAAATTACATTATAGAATATCCTATATATTATATTGTAGAATATGGTTCTCGGGGAGGTGCCTAAAAAAAGAATTGTACCAAGACACTCGTTTTGCTCGATTTTCAAACTGTTAAAAAAAAAGTATTAACAGTTTGGTTCTTTAATGTTTTAGTGAAGGATTTTAGTGTTATTGTGTAAGACATCTGCCTCTAAACATTTTCCCTAATAAAGTCTGAAGAGGCAATTACTTATTAATCTCCTATGAAGTAAATAAAGATTAAATAAATTCTTTTATCATATTACTACTTACAATTAAATCTCATGATATTGTCAGATTGTAAAACTCTTTAATATGTAACACAATTGATATTTTATAATATAGAAAAAAATTCTTCCCGTTGTTTTTTTTCCCCCTTTTCTTGAAAAAAATTAACTATGCAATTTTTGTAGTCTTCAAATGTTTTTGAAGAAGCCATCAAATTGTCAACACTTAAATTAGAAATATGTTCTGAAAAATACTTTATTTTCTGAATTGCGGTTTTATAGCTCATTCTTTTATTGTCACAAAGTTTCGTAAACATCAAATATGACAGCCAATTTGTTTTTGCAATTACATATTAATATTGCATTCAACATTATTGAGTAAGTACTTATTAGTATCATAAAAATACATCTAGTATACACAGGTTTCTTAAAGTCGAGTGACAGTATGGTTCATGCTTTCGATTGTAAATAAGCTGTATAGATCATAGAAGTAACATTGTAATCAGTCTCTTTAGTAACATTGTAATCAATCTTTACTGTTGATGTATTAAGCGGGCAACTTAGAGAGTAAGACTCTCTTATAGGTTCGATTCCTGCTGCAGACTATAATAATTCGGTATCCACTTTAAAAAATATTTCTCAATCAAATAAGCCTTCGTGGGTTAGAACAGACCATAACTAGTCCTCTCAGATCTTTAGAGGATAAATTATTGGAACCTGTCTACCAGTATCAAGAGTGACCAAAACAACCCAACTTTTAGGCGTTTCCAGAGGTGTGGTGTCTAAAATAATGACAGCATACACACATCGGAGCACGACAAGCTTGGCAAAGCAAAAAATAGTTGGAAAGAGAAACTCAATGAAAGAGATTAACGGACATTCAAGCGAATTTTAATACATAAGAAACTAACAACTTCAGCAAAACTGTCCAAGTATGAAAATGCATCTGTCATTATATGGGCAGCCGGGTCATGATTTTCTGCTAGGTCAATCGTAGCTCTGAAAGGAAGGATGTCTCAGGAGAAGTATAGAGGAATTTTAGTTGACCAGAGAGATTTATTTTCTGATATAAACTTTGTTTCCTGTAGGAGAGGAATTTTCCAAAATGATGATGCATCAACCCATCCTGCGGGATTTGTCTAATCATAGTTTGATGAACACCGGCATAAATTTAAACATTGCCTTGGCTCACACAATCACTCAACTTAATTAAAATAATTTAACTGGTATAGACTATTACAGAGCATTCAATAAGTAATCAATATCCTCTACTGACATCACTTGCAGAACTTTCACTATACTTCCACAAAGAATAATACAACATTCCTCTAAATACTAGTCTACATTTGTAGAATCGATTCTTGGGTGAATTCAATCTGCATTACATGCAAAGTCGCTCCTATACCATACTAATAAAGGATTCTTTATAAATCTAAGGGGGCTCCCATTATTTTGATATCACGTGTAATATTTACTACATTTAACAATACCGAGTAAGTTTTTATTAATTCTGACAATAATGTGCTTAAAACAAGCACACCGACTCAAACTAACAAGCACCAAATGGTTTTGTATAAATAAGTAATACTGGTTAATATATTCGATTAAAATTGTAATGAAAGTCAAAATAACTATAGGTTTCCCTGATCTAAGTTGTTTCCAACTATATCAAACAATCTGTCATCTAGAATTCTAGTTTATACCCCTTAATATATTAACTTGAAAAAAATTAATTTTATTTTAATGTCATTAATGATGCAAATAGTCTGTGCAATACTGTACTCGACACGTTCAATCATTATTCAGAAACCGTGAATTACGACTTTTCACCAGGACCTATGACTCTTGAACTTATGTAATTAGAATCGTAGAAAAATACATTTTAGAAACAAATATTTAATAATGAAATTTTAAAATTTAAAATTAATTTTTAATATAAAATTTTAAGAGAAATTTCATTTTATACAATAAATTTTCATTTATGAAATTTCAAAATTTCCTAATTTTGTCCATTCAATGAGGAAAGAATACTTAATTATGAATTTCATTTCACAGCTTTTGCTAAGAAATGAATGCTTTCAATTTTTTATAAAATTCATCTTGAAAATAATTTCAAGCCTCTCATATTTCAATACAAAAGAAAATCTCAATCAATTAAAAAAGTGATGAACATTGCGTAAACAAAAGTCGGTAAATCATCCCCTATAAGAGTAACTTTTTTATCTGTACCAGTTGTATATGTACCAAGTAAACGCAATAGATATCAGGTGAATATCTGTTGGGTTAACACAAACACTGAAAACTTCATTCGGGTTAAAATAAACATTAAGTACTGTAATCAAAACCGAAATAGAACCAAGAAAGTACTCTTCTGTTATTTTGAACTCAATTTAAGTCGATAGTCAATTTCCTTTTACTTTGAAAATAGTTCCAAAAGACTCCATTCACAAGAGAAGTTTAAAGAAATGCACATGGCTTCCTATCTAGTTCAGGAAATAAAGAACCTTGAAGAAAGATTCACTTATTTTTATTCCTGCATTTATTTTACAATATCGTTGTATAATTTACAATTATATGAATAAATTGTAGTTTTTTTTTATTAGGGAACATTTAAATAATAATACTATTAATAATTATATACGAAATTAAAATTTAGTTTCTACGGTGTTTAACAAATGAAACTCCAAAATTTTGTATTGAATATTTGTTAAAATTTACCAAAATTTGCCATTATTATTCTTTTTCAATACGGTTTCAGAATTTTGAATTTTTAACTTTGGCAATAATATTAAAACTAAATTTTAACTCCTTTTACGAACAAATGATTTTTCTTACATTCAATAAAATAAAAATCAATCTTTCTATTGGGGAAAAAAATTTTATAAGAGTTTTGATTGTTTCCTATATTTAGATATTGCATTGAGCTTAAAGAACTTAAATATAATTTTCTCCAAGCTGTTTTTATGACTCAAAATATAATATTGGTAGGCATATCAAATTCAGTGCATTGGTTTTTTTAGTAATTAACATCATTTTGTCCACAAAATTTATTTAACTAAGATTTTCATTTTTAAATATTAATTTTTAAAAACAGATTATGTAAGGAATTTTAATTTGAACTTTAACATAGTTTTTACTTTTTAGCCTTTATAAAAAATATAATAAATTTTTCTAAAAATCATCTTGTTTTTACAAATGATAAAAGTATTGCATGCAACAAATAATTTTTAAGATGTATAAAATAATTTTTATTGTGTTATTTATAAAATAAAGTTACTTTTTATAAATATTTTAATTAAGAAAATTTCAACAGAATTTGTATATTTTGCGATAATGTTGCGCAGACAAATTAAAGACATTTAATTTGTGACTGCATAAAAAGCTTAAAAATTTAGAAGAATATCTTAATTAGGAAAGAAATTCTGTCTTTTAAGTTATCAGCCGCCGTATTCGATAAACAGAAGCCGTGCCGCATAATATCTATAATTTTGATAAGCCAATCTTGTGATTAATGAATGCATCTTCTTTCTCATTCAGTTACATGTTCTCTGCAGTAACAGTGACGTTCTTTTGATTCAGCGGTAGGTTCCGTTTTCGTATCAAAGTTACGCTTTTTATTAATTTGCATGTGTTTGAGGTCTTAGTCCTAATACTCTAAATATTGAATTCTTGTGCTTTTTCTTTTACTTCAATATAGCGTCATCTATTGGCTAAAGTTTAAACTATTTTTCTATTCGATTCTACTTTTTGATATTTGTGATATGAATTCCACGTTTCATTCTGAAACCGGCTGTTAATACAATCAATTCAATTTTAACTACCCTTTAGATTTAAAACTTTTATATTATTACTTCCTTGTAAAAAAAATTCTCTTAATTAATTTAACAATTAAGAAATTAAATAAACCATAGTGCTCTTTTATTTTCATTCTTTAAAAACTTTGATGAAGATTGAGTGTAGTTTTTTGAACAGTAAATTGTTTAATACTTTAAAACGTATCATAATTTCATAAATTTTAATTTAAAAAACACTAAATCATTTAAAAAAAGATTCTTAAACAGATTATTTATGGTTTAAAAAAGCAGAAAATAGAAAATGCTTAATTAAAATAAAAATATTTGAAGTTTATTTATATTGTTATTATACAAATATATTATAATATTTAAAATTTTTTAGAATAAAAAAATTTGTAAATTTGAATTCTAATAATTATAGATTTCAACTATAATGATTAAACCCTATTGTTGTAAAATCCATTTTAATCACATTATTAACAATTTAAATATTTTTTAATTATTTTTTAAAGAAAATTGAAATCAATTGATTGTTTTTTTTTTTATTTGAATGATATATGGCAGTATTTAAATAAATTTGCCATTATTTATTACTAATCAAAGTTTTGAAAAATTATATTTATATAGAAGAAATAATAATACATTCGATAATATTTTAATTTTAAAATTAAAATAGCCCAGTATGTAATAAAATAAATTTAAATTTCCAACTTTTTTGAAAAACATTTCATTAATAACCCACAGAAATTTAAAATAGCAACATTTAAATAATAACGTATAATTGAAAAATGTTATCATATCATTGTATTATATTTGTCATTTTAAGTTTTTAGAAAAATATACAAATTATCGTGTTTTATATTACATTATTAAATTGTTATTTTTATATTATTAAATTGGAGTTATAATTCTTCACGTAGGATTATTGTACCTGAAAACACAAGAACTTGGCATAATATTTTCATTACCCTTTATTTTTGCTTAATCACTCTTCCAAGCAAATGAGTAATCTAAGTAATTGAATAAAAGACATTTGTTTTTTAAGCAGATGTTGAAACCATACAAAAAATGGACATTTCAAATTTAAATAAATCATCATGTATTTTTATTTTAACAATTTCACTCGTTTCCAAAAGCAAATTTCACAGTTTAGATCTTCAATTATTTTGGAGATTTTAATTTTCAAATCCCTGAGTAAGTTTAGCTAAATTTGTTTTTCCTATGATATATTTTAAACTTATTTTCCAATTTTAGCGGCTCCTTATTTACCTCACATGGATATGATGATATTCAATATGATTTTTTATGGAATCATTTTCCGTGGTAACAATATTGATAAACGTCAAAATGAAATAATATTGTTATCAAATAAATCCTACTAATGATTAAAAACTTTTGTTGTATATCATAAGAAGATTATATGATATAATAAAGCAAATATATAATAAATTAATTATCTCTCTTTCTTAATTTCCTTACTATACTTCGCATTTTCTTATACCGGTATATGGGATATTTATGGGATACCGTTGATATGGGATACTTATTCTTTATTCTCATTCTCTCTTTTATGGAACTAAAATGCAATACTAATTTGTTAATTTAATCTGTCTTAAAACTATATTAAAACTTAGAATACAAATTTTAAATAGTTGTCATTAAATGAGAACTAAATTTGTGATTGGGAACATTAAATCAAGTATTTTGATGCATAATTTCTATAAATATATTTTTTTATTATTGCCTACACCATAGAATCTCAAGTCCTGAGAATATAAAAATAAACTGTTTGAAGCAGGAATTATGTGAAAATATATACACTTAAGACTCTGTTTTATTTAAAGATTATGTTAGTCTAAAAACAATAAAATGCGCTGTTAAATATAATTAAAAGAGTAAACAAAAATGTAAGAAAATCATTATACTATATTTATGCATGACTATAAAATAGGGAATATACATTCAACAATTTATTTCTTTAAACTTTAACTCTTTGGGATAATTAAAAGAACATGTGGAACGATGCGTCATGATAACGTATTGTTTGAAAATGATGCAAAGTATTTAACATATTAAGTGGTCCCCATAAATAGTTCAGACTACTTCGCACCGTTTTGCATCATTTCAAAAAGTTATTAATTTGACTTTGGGCGTTGTTGTTCCATTCTTGAATAAGTGTAATCTCTAACTCTCAAATAAAAAGTGGATTTTGTCTGGCAGCAAAGTTTCTTCTAAATGTGTCCCAAACATTCTAGGTTACATTTAAATAAAAATGTCTTGCTGAAAATTATATTTGCTATATTGAATGGTCATTCTATTCGCTGTATTTCTTCAGATTTGCTTATGTTTACCAAAAGAATATAAATGTATGATCTTTGTCACTATGGAAATGTAAAAAAAGAAAATCATCAATGTCTGAAATACGTTTGTACAAGGTCTCTTCAAATTTTAGTCATCATAGCTTTGGACCATTAAATTTCTATTCCAAGTGATATACTGGCCATATTATCAATTTATACTGATTCTGCCCAATTCTGATTGCTATGATTACTCCTTGGTTCTGGTTCTGATTACTATAGTCCAAATACTGATTCTTCTTATTTCATTTCACCTGTAATGTGATCTTTCACAAATAACTCCATTAAAAAGATTCTTATGCTAAATTTCTGCTTTGTAACATTTATACCGGATTATAATAAAAATAACAGTTAGTTACCCCAAGGAACTACATTTGATATCTATTCAAAGTAACTTTAACTTTATCGGTCTGCCTTGATTGAATTAAAATTAGTTAGAATAGTTTTAGATAATACCTATTCAGTTTAACTTATCGTAGTTTTGCTGGATCTCACATTTCATTGTGTGATATAAAATAGGAGAATAAAGTACTGGTTTAAGTATGACTTGCATCAATTTTTCAAAATAACAAGACATAATCCATAATACATTTTAAATTTGTATTTCGAATGGTTGCAAACTGCCACTTAAATAGTCTGGATGTGTTGTAAATATCAATTATAAATTATTTAGAAAAAAAAAAAACTGTATGCAAAATTTCTGAATACCTCAATGAGACGAACAAACAAATAAAGCTTCTCTTTAAAATGATGTAAATACATATTTTGGGGCTGAAAAAGGTATTTTGCGTCTTTTCACATTAAATAATTGCTCATTTTCAACAACAGCGTTTTATTACTAAGATCACGCAATCTTTATTCTTCCATTTTAGGGAGAATAATTTATTAAATACAGAATGTCATCACTATTTTAAATTGCATTCTTATAAAATATTCCGTAAAGAACAATCGTGTATACTCTAATTTGCCTCAAAATAATGTCCTGTTTTTTCACTTCTCTATTCTAGTTTTAATTATATTAAACACGAACATATTAATTATTAATTAGTACATTGTCTGCTTGTAGACTAATTTTTCACTTCTATTATCTATAAAAGTGGATAATATCTACCTTGTTATATCCGTAATTATAATTTATTTCGCGTGAAATTAAAAAAATAAATATTTGTTAAATTATTTCAGCATATTTATTTACAAATAAACAAGATTAATTTCTATGATTGCAATTTCAACCTCTAGAATCGTAAAATTAATTTCAAATTGAGTGTATATGATGAATATATTAGAGCAAAATAATCCTAGTAACTATTCCAATCAGGCAACATAAATTATCATACAATACATAATTATTAAGGTATAATTAAACCAATAACTTTTCCCAGTTTTCTCCTTGCATGCAACATGCAAATACTGCTCGCTATTGAGGAAAAGTCTTTCGAGACGAAACGTATTTCATATTTAAAAGCCTTACAACAATTCCCTTCAGTAAAACAATCTTTTTTGCTGTGTAAAATTTATTATTACAGATTTTTCCTTTTGTTTAAAAAAAAGTTTTTATAAAATTTTAAGCGCAGAAATCCAACTATTTTACAGTATTCGTTTAGGGTTGGAAAACATTTTTATGTGTGTGAATAAGTTGGAGGTATTACATGAATTTCAAACAAATTTGGATGTTCATTCAAGGGACCCTATCCCTCTAAATATCTGCTATCTTTTCTTGGATTCCTCTCAGGATTTCCAAAGTGTGATGAATGACGACTTCTGGGGATATATGTAAGTAGTAAAAACGATATATTCATGCTTGAAGCTACTGTCTGAGGACTTTTGCTTCGTTTGAAGAGAAGACTTTAAACACTTTGCAGGCTCCTGAGCATCAATATCTGAATAATTGAATTGAAACTAAACAAAATATGTAATGTATGAGATGAATTCACATGAAATAAAAATCTTACAAAAAGTCTCAATAGTGGGAAAAGTAAAATAAATAGGATTAAACAAAGTTCCAGTGCAGAATCGAGAATTTGATAAACAGCAAACAATGTCAATTAAAGGGCTTTTATGGAATATGTGAAACATGAAAATTCAGGTGGATGAATATACAAACATAAGACTATATACAAACATAAGAGAAATAGTAATTCGATGAAATACAAAAATAGTGTGCTATGAGCAATTAAAAGAGTAAGCAAATTTTGTTTACTCCCAAAGGTACTAAGCAAGTTAGTATCTCTCATTGGATGTGGTTTAACCATTTTTTGACAACTGCTATTCAAATGTTTGCTAGTCATATATTTAAAATTGGAGTTTCATATTTCCTTCTACTATGAAAACTTTGTGAGGAGATAAGAAGATTAATGTTTCTTTCGACATTTTCAAAGAAGGTTTTTGATAATTTGTCAATATATTATCAAATAGAAGAGATGTTGAGTTGGGTTGGTTGGGTTTTGTAGCGCAAGGTCCAAAAAGGACAAGATGCGGAAGAGATGTTGAGATCTATATGGAGCGTTAGATTGAAAACGTACCATGGAGCATTTATGATTTGACGTAAAACTTGTGTTTTTGTGTCTGGAAAACCATTTATAAATAAACATTTTTTTTTTGTTAGCAATTTTTAAAACTTCATTTTTTGTCAATTGAATTTAAATTATCAGTTGAACAATCAAATATTAATTATATTTATTATGATAAGGATAATTAAAGGATAATAAGATAATGTACTTATTATGAAAAGGAAATATTTTGTTTTTGCATTTATTAATTAGATTTTGTTATTATTAAATTTTTCATAATTTTACCATAAAAAATATACTTCTTTATTTTTAAACTTTAAACATTTTTATAAAAAATTTCCTTTTACTGTGAAAATATTCTCACGTGTTAAAATTATTTTAAGTATTAGAATTCAACACATATTTTGTTTTTTTGCATTTCATATGAAGGAAAACAAATTTTTATCCGGTTAACTTTGCAAAATATGAGTACAAGTATAAAAGTTATAAAAAAAAAAGTATTTTGTTATGAAATATTTTACATTTTAAATTTTGAGTGCTTATTGACCCACAATTAAATTTTTACATTAAAATGTAAACTTATTTTATCTATAAATAATTTTACTATACGATCAACTCTAAAAATATACTTAAAGAGAATAAGAATAATGTAATCATTAAGAACAATATACAAATATAATTTAACTATTTGCTCATAGTAAGTAGCAAAATAAATTCCCTAGTAAAATAAATTCATTAGAAACACATACCACTCTTTCTTATATCTGGTTGCTACAATAAGATTTTAAGAATCTCTTATTTTTTAAAAATATTACATTTAAGAGTTTACTCTTCCACTTTTAGATTTCTTGGCTATCTCAGTTGAAGTTCTTTCATTAATCAACATAAATCTAGATAAGTTTGTTCCATTCTTTTTTGAAGAAACTCAAATCAAATATTTGTATTTTTACATTATCAAAGATTCAGAAGGGTTTGGACTAAATTCCTGTGATAATTCAAATAAACTTAACAACTTTAAAATAAATTTTCTTTATTTCATTGTATGGTTGCTACACATTTTCATTTTTCACAGTTTTACACATTTTCATTTCTTTAACATGCTTAATACAATTTCTTTTCAATATTTTCTATTGAATAGTTTGCGTAAATTATAAAAACAATGATATGTGTTTAATAAGATAATTATTTTAAAGTTCTCATTTTTATCATTCAATATTGTAGCAAGATTATTTGGTCGGTGCTTTCATAATGATTAAATATTAAATTTTTCCTATGTACATTACATTCTAATTTCTAAAAATATAACATAACACATCCTTTTAAAGTAAATTATTTTACTGTAACAAGCCTTTTTTAAAAGTGGACTGTTCCAATATTTAGAATATTTCTATCTACGCTAAAAGAAGTGACTGAAAAAAAAACACGAAACAAAAATCTACCATTGTGTGAAAACTTTGCTGATAATAAATCACGCTTTTCATATAGCCATAATCAAACTTAAAATTATTAAACGCCAATATACGAAGGTATTCTGTTTGACAAGGTTGAATCACTCTATATTTTCTCTGTTCATTCATAATAATAGAAAGCTATGTGGTTGAGATATTCCCAAACTCTTGATGCAACATTTTGAAGAGCTATATGAGACTAGTTTTATCCACAATAAGGATCTTCCATGCAAAACTGCCCTTGTCAAACATTATCTTCAAAAAGAAAATATTTATGCCACAATTTGACCAGCGACGTATCCATATTTTAATCTCATAAAAATTTGTGGTTGTTTTAAGAACATTAGATGTCCTTAACTCCATCCTAAAAAACCTTCTAGGTATTAAAATGAGCTTTTCTAGTATAGTTGGAATTACTGTACATTAAACCATTTTGCTTCAAACCTCTTTTTTTGCGCAAATATATTTTTTTAAATGGTTGTAACCTTAATTCCACCCACTGGTATCAGGACCGGCGCTAGCAGTTTCGCCATCCCGGGCAAAGAGGTAAAATGCCGCCTGTATGTTTATAACAAAAATTAAAAGAGATAACCTAAACCATTCCCATTCTTAAAGATAAAATAAAACGTGAGCAAAAATATTGCTATCAATAATGTTTAAGTTTTGATTAGCAAAAAATACTGATTTATTAATTTATATTTTGACATTAAATTCAAATTAGGGTTGCACAGAAAAAAAAAAAAAAGATTCATTTCTAGTGTGTAATTATAAAATACAGATATTAAAAAAATACTGAAAGAAATTATTGAACCACTTAATATTAAAACTTAGTTACATATTCAAAATAAATTTAAACTGTGGGTTAAACTTAAAAGTGTTTTTTTATTCTTAATTTTAATTCTAAGAATATTTTTATGATTTCTTTAACAATAATTTATTCAGCCAGCTCATTTTCAATGGCTATTGTTGTCGAGCAGTTTAGCCGATCCTTGTTAGTTGAGGAGTGTAAAAATTTTTAATTTGGAAAAACTCCTTTCTCCACTTGCCTCACTTATCCTAAGCACAATATTTTTAAAACTATACCAAAATTTGGGGCAAAATTCAGATTCGATATGAATTTTAAAATCTCGATTGGACTTTCTTTTTTATATAGCTAAGTCAAAACCACTACTATCACGCCTGTCAAGTCCACCTTATATCAGATGAATTCCCATCAGTTAACACTGTTTCTAGATTTTTACAATACTTTAGTACATCGTTTTGAGGAGTGTCTTTTAAATCACAAATATTGTATAAAAATTTAAAATAGTTGCTGAGGGTACTGATAAAATCAAACCAGGATTCAAGTGAACTGGTAGCTTTATCTAATGTAAAAAATAAAACTCTGCCTTATGTTCCAAAGTATAATCTTCTATCGAATCATCTCGTGCCTCATAGTCTAAATTAGCATTCCTTCTTTAAATTCTATGACGTGGCTGGGTGAGCTCAAAATTAGTCTGTATGTCAATTTCGTTGGCGAGTTCTCAAGCATCACAAAGAATTTCATTAAATGTTGCATCCTATCTAAGATCCTTGAAATTTTTTCATCACAAATGATAAATTATAGTCTTTAGTCTGCAAAAGCTTACTTATAGGATTGATACAATTTAAGATTATGTACCAAATCATACAATGCAGCATAAGAATTTAAATTGCTCGTCACAACTTAATAGTCCAGAATCCTCTTAAATCTTAAGGAGTTGTCAATCTCTGAATTTTTACAAACAACAGGTAAAGCATCGTATATCCCTCCTAATTGATACCTTAGTGGTTTTACTGCATCTATTCAGCTTTCCCAAAGAATCTCACTTAAAGTTTCAAAGCAAGTCCGTGAATATCAATATGATCCATTGAAAAATGATAAGGAAAGAAACTAGATATATTTTTTGGATTATATGAAAAAAATTGGATGCTTCGAAGGATGCTTTTGCCATGTCATTAGCAAACAAGTTTAATGAGTGGCTGTGCTACATGGGAGGTAAAATGCTCTTGAAAATTAATTCATTTATTTTAGATTGTACTCCCAATTTATTGCTTCTCTTGTTGGCCCGTTATCAAAGGCCTGAACGAAAATAAAAGTTCAAATACATGCACTTTTACTCTCGTTAATAAAGAAAAATATGTCAAAAAACTATTAATATTTTATAGATTACATCCCTAACCAATCCTAACCATCCTCCATTCTTAGAAACTTTTTGAATTTAACATATGAAACATATACTGCAAAATCCAATCCCAATGTTTCAAGTCTTTTAATTTCTAATTTATTTCTAAAAATAATAAAGTCTATAGTTGAAAGTTCATAGCTACAGTCGATCTTTCACAAACACACACACACACAATTGGAAGAAAGCCTAAAAAGCTTTCATTAATTTTTATGGAAACCTCCTTGGGATTGGATTTATCAATAGATGCATACCTTACTAAGATTGTCATTTGCTTGATCTTGCTGATCAAGCAAATGCAGGAGAAAAATCTAAAATTGTTAAATAATATTCAGCTTTTTTAATCTCACTAATAATATGAGATGTCATATTTTCACCAAGAAGAATTAATTTTTATTGAATTTCCATTCCGAGAGAGTGCACTTTAACTTTCTCTTTTTTAAGCTTTTAGTGGAGATGCTTTTCCATTACTGGATCAAACTGAGCAAGTAATTGAATAATTTGTAAAAAAATTACCGTTATCGGAATCGTAAAGTTTGTCACTTGTACCTCGTATGGCTAAACAATTTTGTGCAAACATTTTTATTCTTGCAACAATTTGTAGAAGTACCTCGAACCAATGATTTATTTTTGCAAAAATGAGTCTTTGTAAGAGACTATTAATCGTTTTAGAATACTGCATTCGTTGACTTAATTCAATCTAAGACACTTTTGACTTTGGATATGTTTTTTAGAGGCTTCAGGTTGATTTAAAGTCTCTCTGCGAGGTACTTCGAATTTTTAAAACCTCCAATAGAAAGGGAACTTAAAACAAAACCAAAATGTTTTCAACAAAAGCAATAAACATAGTCTTCTTTAGTTGAATATAAACTAACCTGTTACGCATGGCTTTTTCACCATTTTTTATATTTTTCAAATAATGAAAAGTGCTAAATCTCCAACTGTTATCATTATACGGAAAACTCTATTCCTTTAATGATTGAGATAGTCCTTCTTTTACCAAAAAATATATTTCTGCTTTTGATAACCTAGTTGACTAGGAATTCGGATCTGAATTAATTATTGTACCAAATGTCTCTTCTTTAGATATCCCTGAAGTATGTTCAGTAGACATCCCTGAGTTGGCTCAGTAGACGCCCCTATAGTCAGTTCAGTAGACGTCCCTGGAGTAGGTTCAGTGGACGTCCCTGGAACAGATTCTTTGTATGTTCCTGGGGTAAGCTCCGCTTGAGCAATATCGGTATCTTGATTGCTAATGGCTTCATAATTAAGATTTGAAGCAGCTTCTAATGTTTTGAGTCGTCATCGCTGCTTTTCATGCCTTGTAGATAACTTAACAGACATACAAACTATTTTTGAATTTAAACTTACTTTTCAATTTTCTTTTCTTTTATATTCAGCACCTGATAATATTTTACGTTCATCAGACATTCTAAAAGCAAAAGTAATTCAAATTAAGAAAATGTTTCGATAAAAAAAAATGTGTTATATTTTTAAACGAAATAAAGGCATTTTCGAGTATTTTTTTAATGTTATCAGGTGATATTTTGTTGGCTTTGTTTAAGGTAAAATATAAAAAACATTTTATTATGCATGACTGCAGTTTCGGATTTAATCAAACCTTCATAAGAGTTTTAAGGTTTGATTAAAACCTAAGTGTCAGCCATAGACTAGAAACTACTTTTTTTATACCCAAAACAAAGCCAACAAATTTATCAGACTTATCCAAACTTAAATTTAAAAAGCAAATTATATTCTAATTTTTAAGTAAAAATATTCCATAAGCAATTTTAGAAAAACCTTGGTTTATATCAATGGATTAATATATTCTCCATTGGGGTTTTTCAAAAACCATTTTAATAAAGATTTTAAAAAAAGAAAATTAGAACCTATTTAAAAAAAAAAGCACTAAAAAGTAAAATTATTTTAAACCGACATCTATGAAGCAATGTAATGTAAATCCCTATGTTTTTAAAATCGGGTCCCTTTTATTGTTTTTTTTTTAATAAATTTTATTTAATTATAACCTAAACCTTAATATTAACCTCAAAGGCGAAAGGGGTGGTTTTTTAAAACTTTAATTTTACATTTTATTTGGATTCCCGGTGGCAAGAATTAAAATTTGATGTGAATAATCATATCAAATTTTAATTATTTGCTGAAATTTGTATTTTTTTTTTTCAATTTCTAGATTTCTTTCCCAATATTAGGAGATGGTATTTTAAACTACCTTTTTAACAATGCAGTAACATACCCTATCACACAAAAAAAAAGACCATTCAAATCAGAAAACTTTTTTCCCCCACCACTTTATATTAACTCTAAATGTGAAGGAGGTTTTTTTTAAAAATTTTAATTTTGCATTTGTATCTCCAGTGACCTTGTTCAAATCAAATTTTAATTATTTTAGGAAACTTATTTGTTATCAACCTCTAAATGTTATCCTCAAAACTAAGGAATGACATTTTAATAATGCACCAGTCCGGGAACATATCCTGTCAAACAAAAAAAAATCATTCAAATTGGTTAAGATATCCCGAAGTAATCACCAGACAAACATAAAAAAAAACACAAAAAAAATTGAAAGAAAGTTAATCCCATACATAAACTCAACCTTTTCAAAGTCGTTTATACATGTGAAAAAGTCTCGTTTAAAAATAGAAAAAAAAAAAAAAAAAGAAAATTTACTTCCTGTAGAAGTGATTTAAATATTTCTTGAGAAAAACTGAATATTTTTTAATCATTCTACTCGCCTTACTTTTATAACATAACACAAGTTTAAAAAAGTCCCGGTAAGCAATAATTATATTATAACACATTCTACTTCACTAGCAACCAATCTGCAAGGCAATTATTCCATAAAAAAAAAAAAAAGAAAGAAAAAAAAAAAAAAACAATAGAACAGCTTTTTATCCTTTTATAGTCATGGTTAAAAGCGTTTGAAAGCTTGCCATGATTTTTCAAGAAAGCATGCGTTTTTATACATGTTTCGACAAATTAAGACACACGGTAAAAAATCCTTTTCCAACACTTTGTATAAATGTCCATTTATTTAAATTATAATAAAAAGCCTGATTTTTTTTGCTTACATTTTAAGCTATTTTTAAGTTGGAATTTATTATGCTTGTGTGAACGCTTTTCTTGAATTTGAAACATTTTGTCATTTAAAATATTTAAAAGTTCGTAAGCATAAATATATTATTAATATGTATATAAATTACTAATATTAAAATTCGACAAATTAATTTTTCATAAGGTTTAAATGATTCTTGATTTATTTTCTTCATAAACTAGTTAATTTCACAGCCAATTTTTGCTACCTCTTAAGATTGCCATCCCGGGCAGGGGCAACACCTCCTAGAGTTGACTCTTGGAGGTGTGACTCGATGAGGTATTTTCGCCGGCTTTGCTAGTATATTCCTTTAGATTCAGGAAAAATAAAAGTTTAACATTTATAATGTTTTATCCATAAAATGTCAAAGTGTTCAGAAAACTAAAATGTGCTATAACAACTAGAATTATCGTTTTGTAATACTAAAAGTTAAATGTTATATTACATGTAATAATTCACTTTTGCTCACCCTTTAATAAACGCTTATTATTTGAAAACAACAGAAATTTGAAAAATATATGATGAAATTTTAAATAACATTTTTTAATCTTGTAACTTCCGAGATTGTAGACTTCTGTGATTAAATTTAAAATGTCGCCAATGGAATAAACTTAAAGTGGCATGTCCGGGTGTACGAATATCAGAGAAAAGACATGAGTGTTAAAGTATAATGTATTTTACAAATGTGTTCCCTTATTCATAAAAGTCATACAAAGCATGATTTTTTTCTAAATAATACCCTTGCCCACTGAGTAGTGTAGCAATATGATACATTGAAATTAGTTACTTATTTTGTTTTGATGATACTTTCTCTATTTCTACAAAAACAAGAAAGAATTGATTACGTGATTTCGGTTAATGTTTGTATTGGGTTTTGGATTTAATGATTTGGAATCCATTTAAAGTTTAAGTGTCCATAAAGTGAATTTTTTGAATGCATAAAAGCACGAACTGACGAAACTAATTCAATCAGGACTTACTTCTATAATGTAATTTAATGCATAAATTACGAAAATATGTAAAAATAAAATTATTAGTAGCAAATATAATTTAATAAAACCTAAGAATAGAACTCGCATTTAAAAAAATTCATCACAATTTTATCAGTTTAAAAGTTGTTTTGGGTAAAATTTTATATCCAATTATAATAGGTTATGTTTACAATTCAATGAAGCAAGTCTGTCATAAGTTAGGCAAATATTTTAACAAAACGATCAAAACAGAGATTTTATTTATTAATGTTATGTCATGCTACAGTGGTGAAGAGGAAGTAGTTGACTTATGTTGTAAATAGGTGTTTTAATTTTTTTAAATAAAAATTTCTTTCATAAATCTATTGTCAAGTTAAATTTTATGATTCAAATTATAAACATCTTTGTCTTCCAAATATATTAATTTCCTGTGAGTAGACTAAAGTGCATGACGTTTCGTTTCTCATAAATCTGATCTTCAATTTTACTATTAAAATCTAAAATTAGTGGAATCTTGTAGAACTTTTCTATTATAAACTTTGATAAACTTCTGAAAATTGAAGTGATGAATATGTATAACCAATTAGGGTTAAATTCATTTATGATAAGTGATGGAGAGTCAATTAGTTTTCATTATTGAGAATCCTCAAGAATTTTTTCTGTTAAGATTTCAATATTTAGTATCTTAAAATTAAATATTATTTTATTAATTTTGCAGGATATTTATACAAAATAAAGATGGAAGATGTATTCTGGAAAGACATACATGGTACTATTTTTCCAGAATTCATCTTTCATGTGTATTTTATAGAGATTGCGTGTATTTTTCAATCTGGAAACACTTTCAATTGCATTACTAGTATATCAATTCTTAAAATTTTCAATAGTTCATCTATGACGAAAAAAATCTTTCAAATTTTAAATGTTAAAATTTCAAACTTAACATAGAAATTCAGATTTCTCATTTATTCTATTGTATATATATATATATATATATAATTAAATTCTATATATATCACTCACCCAGAATATTTAAAATGCACATCAATTATTTACATTATTGTTAGTTTATATAATATCCGTCTTTGTATAATGCATTTGAAGGTGCTCTCAAAATTTAATAATTTCTCTTATTATTTATAATGCAATGTAGTTATACATGAAATTTTTCTGTGTTGTGTTTTTATTACTTTAACATTCAAAGGTTATGTTAATATGAATGTCTATGCTGTTAAAATAAATAATTGGGCATCCCAAAATGCATTTTTACTAATATTTTATTTCTTCACAAAAATATAAATAAGATTTATATTAAGCTATAAAAATTATACTAGTTCCATTTTTTTATCATGGATTTCTCTTAGTATAATGGAAATAAATTTTTAATTATCTATTATCCTCAAATTTTTTATTAGCTCTTGTGTTGAAAAACTTCAGATTTTTAATTCCATATATCATAAATGCATTAAGAATATATAATTTTTATTTCTATAAATAGTTATATGTATTCAAACTTTTTCTCTTAGGTTTACTAATGAATAAAGTAATCAACCATCCTAGAAGTAGTTAAAATCTAATCAAATTTAAACTAACTCCTAATTTAATTAATATTTTGGTGTATTTTTGGTATCTTTTTAAGTGTTCTCATTTTAAAAATATCAAATAAAAAAATAGCTGTCAATAATAGCATTCTTATAATTATATTACTATTTGTTTTATTAACAGTCTGACTAATATTTGTTTATATTTAGGAATTGAATATTTTCTAAAAGTAAGAAACGTATATCTGTAATAGAGTCTTGTATTTTATATATTAAATTTATAGAAAATTAAAATAATCCTAAAAGGATTAAGATTTTGATTGTTACATTACATCACAGCATGTAATTTTAAAAACAAAGGAATTTATAAAAAATATTTCAAATTTTGTTAATTTTAAAGTGCCAGGAAATTCTGATGAATATGATAATATTATTGGCAGATTATTATATTAAAATTTATCAAACTAAATACAAAACAATCTTTTAAATTTATTATATTTTATTTTGAATGTTATATTTTTTTAATCTGAAATGTATTATATTAACTATATTTAGCACCTTCTAACCAAAAGTATTTATAGATAAAATATTTTTCTTCTATTGTATTAAAAATAATTTTTTACATTTATAGTTTTATCTTAATATAGGTTTTATATTCATCAGTTATGGCTACAACAAAGATTCCTGAACAAAAAGTTATTTTATGTGGAGAATTTGGTGTTGGGAAAAGCTCTCTTTTTCGAAGATTTGCTATGAATACTTTTGTATCTAATTCAGATCGACATTCCACATTAGGATTAGATCATTTTGACAAAGTCTTTAAACTGCATGGTAGAAGTGTTAGGGTGAGTTTTATTTCAATGAGTTTTTTCCAATATACTAAAATTTCATTGAGGTTTACAATATAATAAAAACATTTAATTTATATGAAATTATTGTAATACTTTAATAAATTTCTCACAAATTTTTATAAATTTATAAAAATTGAATATTACCTTCTTAATGAAAAATTAATATTTTATTACTAATAGTTATTTATGTATTTTAATGGCTAATAATTTTTGATTACAGATGCCAATTTTTTTTTTAAATATTTCAAGTGTTTGAATATTTCAATATCTTTAAATATAAATTGAGCTATAGAGTAATTAATAATATTAATTTTATTTTGTTTATGTTATTAAATTTTATTTCAATTAGATACTTTTTATTATGTAATATATTATAAATTATTTCATTTTGGTAAGGAGATTTCATCTTATTACATTTAAAAATACTTATAAACAATGAAAACTAATTTATCCTGAACAGAAATGTTAATTTGAAAGCATGTTTAAAAAATTTGTGTAATATAGGTACTGAATTTGTGATAATGGAAAATTGTTTATTCGCTACTTAATTTTAATTCTAAAAGTATTTTTCTTTTTAATCTTGTGTTTTAAATATTTTTTTATAAATATTATAAGTGCTTTTCTTCTTTAATTGTTATATGAATTTGTAAAGAAATATTTATGTAAGACAAATATTTTTATAAGAAAAATATTAATTCTTTAAAGTTTAATTGTTTTATATAGTCAGCCAAACCCCTTACCTGCTAAGATTCGCTCCCCAATGCCACCGGTTTTCACACAGGCGCTTATGCGTAGAAAAGAAGAGGCACGCTTTCCATTCTAATTGTTTACTTTCACGAAACAAAAAAGAAAAAACAATGGAAAGAATAAAAAGTTACAAACTACTCGAAAAGAAGCAAATAATAACTGCAATGTATGGAACAAAAGCAGCAGCTTCCCCCATTCCAAGAAATATTCCCCTCTCCAAATCGCCCCTTATTTGAAAGAGATGTAACATCATCATAACAGATCTTTTAAACAATGTCAAGGACATTCTATTGCATTTCAAAGCCATGTGTCTAACTTTACTGATAGCAGAGCATTGCAGAGAAGCGCACATTTCGGAAAACTGTATATAAACTCCCTGGGCAGTCAATGCATCGTTCAGTGCAGCAAATATATATGCCCGCGGCAGGCAAGAGGTTAAAAAGTACAATAGTAGTAAAAAAAATATTACAAATTTTATAACGTAACAAAAAACAATTATCGTATATTTTTCTGAAATGTTCATTAATTATAAATAAATTTCTATAGAATTATTACTGTTTTTAAAGTTCCCACTTATAGGAGCTACTTTTTTCATAAAAGGACTTACAATTGTATGCACTTAGATATTTATTAACCAAAAATAGTCATCCAGCAGAAATATTAATAAATTATTTGTCATTGTGATCCTGAATAATGAATTTTTAAGTTTCCACTAAGCGTCAGTAATATTTAGTTTGTGATATATCATTTTCTGTCTCAGTATTTCTTTTTATCATTGGACTTCATAAATTTAATGGTTGCAGCATAAAATAACAATTTAATTTTTGGTATATTTGCAATGTAATAAGAACCATTTATTTTTCATTAATATTGGAAAATGCATTTAAAAAATTCTAAACTTATTTATTGTGATTATAAAGAACAAAATAAAATAATGATCTTATTATGATTAATGTGAAAACTTTTTTGTCTAATAAATTGAAAAATTAATATATTTCTCTAATTATTAAAATTTTATTGAATTTAAATTTTTGGAAAATATACAAATTTATATCAAAGACTTAATGATTTCATCTCCTAATTCATGCTTGTCAATGATGTTAAGGCCTGCTGTGTAATTTTATCACACAATTTCACATTACAATACTGCAAAATGAATTGTTTGGTTTTCTGATTTGAAACATTTGCTCAGAATATCTTATGTCACCAAGAATATATCATGGATCTATAGAGAATATTCCTATAACTGAAAGCCAAGCTGGTTGGCAAATGGTTAGCATTCTGATTCAACAGCTATTGGGCTTGAGTGCCACCTTGGGCATGGATGTTTGTAGTAATTTGAAATATATTTTAAGTTGTAGGTTTTACTCTAAAAACCCTTCGTGTGCAAAAAAATTACTAGTGAATGACAAACCAAACTAACGTAACTCAAAACATGCTAATAATATATGTCAGAAGTTTTTGAAAGTTATATAAAAGCTATCTTGAAATTCTAGGTAAAACCCAAATAAAATAAGTAAAAAATTCATATTATTATGTTATAAAGAGTTTTGAATAAAATTTTATAAAAATATAGAATATCTATAGGGAAAGTTTTTGAAGCTTGTATAAAATTTTATTTAAACATTGTATCATTCTGAATTTTTAATGAAATATACAAGAATTTGAATGTGTTTAATCTGAGAAAATTATCTTGTAATTCTATATTCTTTGTTTTTAAAATATATTTTTAATTATCAGTACTTAAGTATCTGCATCATACATTGATTACTAGTTTAATAATAAAATTAGTTTAAAATATTTTTGAAAAATACAATTTCAATTTTCAAATTATGCAAGGCATTTATATGATATTTTTCATTTCAGTATAAATATTATGTGATTCTATTATAAAATCTCACTATAAGTCAAAACACTTACAACTGCTGAAAAATATTTAAGTTATAATACAATCTATACCTTTATATCTTGCCAAAAAATGAAATTTTAACTAACTACCCTAAAAAACCTTTCTGTTTGAAGTTAGGCTTACTGAAAAACTTGGTATTATATTATTTATGAATTGTACTATTAAAGTTTCTGCTAAAATTGCTGGTTTTTAAAAGAAAGATTGGATTTAATATTTTAAGTGATGCTTTCATTTAATCTAAAAGTACTTATTCTTATCTATAAACAAGTATTTCATTTAATAGTAAATTATTAATAATAAGGGCTTTGTGTTTATTTTAGTATATTTATTTTAGTGATAATATTTCTCATGAAATTAATTCTTCCAAACTTAAAATATTGTCTTGATTAATATAAAATTATAAATTGAAGAGAATCAATTCATAAAAAAGTCTAATCACTTGTTTTAATTTGATTTTTTCTCAGAATTTTATTTAATTGATTCAGTAAGCATTTTATTGATTCAAATCTCTATTTTTAACACTAAAAAAAGGAAAAATTATATCAAATGAGAGATATTTCGCTGTAATTTATATTATTTACCAAAGTATTTTGTAGAAAAAATATAAAGAAGATTTTTCGGTATTTAAAATACAAATAAGATTCCTTATAAGTTTAGAATATTGTATTGAAATCAATACAAAAATGATATTCTGTTGGAAATTGAGTTAATATGAGAAATACTTCATTATTTTTAAGATATATATAGATGAAAAGTGGTAAAAAAAAATTGATGATTAGGTTTAAATTTGCTATATTTTAACTAACAGATGAATTTTAGACTAAATGAAAAATGCAATTGGCACAAAACATTATATTATGATTTTAAAATGTTATTAAATAAAGGTTTTGTTCAACATCTATAGTTAGCATATAGAAATGGTGGTTCCTCTCTTACTATTACATTCATATGATTTTACGGAGTTCAAAATTTGCTTGGGGCTGAAAATATGCCAAAAAACTATTGTCAATTGTTCTGAATAGTATATCTGTTATCCAAAAAATGTTGATCTATAAAAAAAATGTTTAACTTACCAAATGATACAGAAGGAACTTAACATTGAATCTACCACAATACATAAAATTATGCATGCACAGCTGTATATAAAAAGTAGTTTGCTATTTGGTTTCCCTTAATTTGACTGCGCACAAAAAAATGTATTTCTTTGAATCAATAATGAAACCCTTAAATTATTTATTAATAATAGTCTGTATATTCTCTTTCTTAAAATCTAGTAATGTACCTTTTTTATATTTTAACTTGTCAAGAAAGTACACTTTGAAGATGATCCCATGACCGCACTAATAAAAAGAGAATATTCTTTGAAAAAAAGCAATGTATGCTGTTTTTTTTCTAAAATACAAGACTGATTAAAGCATTCAAGCTGAAAGGACAGAAGACAATCACTGATCTAATACATTATTAAATATCTTTTACAAACTCTTCAGAAAGCAAATGAGCATATTTGTAACAGCACAACAGTGATTTTTCTTTCCCTACTAGATTGACAGTTAACTTTCTTAAGAACACTTTCAAGAAATGGAACATCTGCTCTGTGCACTCATACCTGTCACTTTTATACATCAGGCATAAATTTTACACAAGACTGTTTAGTTTTATGCTTTTATTGATAGCTTGGAATATTTTGTGTGTTTTTGTTTGCAGCGCTAGATGATATTGTTAGTTAAAAAAAATTTTAGTCTTAAAAAAAATTAATAACTAAAAAATATTTATTTTGAGTTCATTTACATTTCATGTGCTACTACATTCAATTGAACTTCAGTAATTGCTATGCTCTTATTAATAGGTGGGGTTAACTTTGTGGCTCTCTTAGGTGAATGCAAGCATTTCAGCTTCATCGTGATTTGCATTGTTGTTAATATTTTGTGAACTATATTGAAAATATGATTATTAGCTTTATATAGATAATAATAAAGCTAAAAATCAAATTTTCAATTTTTTATTAGTACAGTTTCTAATTTCCGCTTATCCAAACAGTGTCTAAAAAAGCTAAATGTGCTCATTGTGCACATAGTTTTCTATTGTGGTGTCAATATCATTCATGGTGGTTCTTTTTATATTTCTTGTCATAATAAAGGTCCAAAACATGTACAAGAAGAAAAAAAGTTCAGCAAGCACTTCCAAAATGGATATCTACTTTTAAAGAAATATCCAAGAAGTTACCCAGTCAGAAATATTTTATTTTGTGATAGAGCACAATATGCCAATCAATATTGATCATGCTGGTCTATATTTTAGGGAAATGTTTCCTAAAATGAAATTACATAACTACATGGATATGTTGGCATTAAAACTGTGTTTACTAATGAATTAGCACAAAAAGAAGCAATTTTTATTATATTCTTACAAACTTCATCAATTTCTGCTGCCTTTAATTGGAGTAATGGTGATTCAGAATTGTACATTATTGTTAACTTTTTCAGTCCTGTTCACAATTCTATTCAAAGCTGATTGGTAGTGAAGCTGTTCTTGCCACTTCTCAGTTTCACAGAAAAAAAATGTGTGAGATACTTCATTCAAATGTTTCAATTTTTGCTTCCAATTAAAGGAATTGAATTTAACGATATTACCATGGATAAGCTAGAGAATCAGTTTTTATTACAAACTGAAGTCTTATCTATATTTAAAACTGAAAATTAAAAAATTGTAAGGCTTAAAATTATTCAAATTAAGAAAATAAATAATTACAAATGTAAATTCATGTTGTCTTTGCTAGTGATACCTCATAGCAAAACAGAATGTAAAGAGAGTTAGCTTTCTTAAAAAGAAACTTTTATAAACTCAAATAATAATTTCAAAAACTTGCTTATGAGATTTTTAAGGGATGGAATTTATTGTAATCAAAAATTTCAATAAAAAAAAAGCCACTGTGTTTGCATTGTATACTGTGAATATGTGTTTCTAATTGTGGGGAGATTATACTTTCATTGTGTGACATGCCAAACATTTTTATATTAATATTTAGTATTATGAAAGCAAATGATAATGTTTCATAAAGGTATTCTAGATTTTTGACTTTAATGCAGATAGAATATTGCTAATTTTATTTTTCATTAATAAATCTTTAGTTGAATTAAATTCTTATAAAACTTATATTTTTAATTAGAAATCATTAATGCCTTTTAAGTAATTAAATCTATTAAAAATTGAAGTAAGAAAATGCATGTTTGTTAAATGATCATAATTTTAACATGCAAAAAGTTTTACTGAAGTGTTTTCCAAAAGTTGGCAGGTATGTTATATGTTCATTTGATCTTGTATTTCTTTTGACCATATTTTATTTTTAAAAAACTTTGCTCATCATTTTCATTTTGAAAATAAGATTCAATTATAAATATACTTTTATAATTGATTCCAAAAAAAATGGATGATTTGAAGTGATTTGTTTTATCTTTGGAAAATTTGCTTAAAAGTGCTGCTTCAGTAGATTTTTTTTACATTCGAAAATTTATGACTAAAGAAACTTGAGTATTTCTCAAAAATTCCAGTACAGTCTTCATACAAAGACTCATTTAAATTAGATATCAATGACAAATTTTGTACTTCCATGGTCCTTGGAATTTTTTTGATTCTTATTTTAAGGGCAGTATTGTAATTGAAAACAAGGATCACTTATGGCATTATTAGGATATTGGTATAAATTGTTTTTCTGAAATTACTTGTTTAATCTATATTAAATAAATCACAAATGCAAATTTTGGAAAACAAGTGCATTATTGTGCTGTGCTAAATGTTTAATTATTTAGAGAAATAAACTAATTTTCCTCTGTAAAACATATTTCAGAATTTTTAATATGCTGTTAAGTACATTAACT